>CAKNYM010045551.1:23467-51701 GCA_932195095.1 Andricus curvator | reverse complement strand
TTCCTATACATATACTATAGATATATAGTATATATATACTACACTATGGATAACCAGTGCTCAAAATGGCGGCATCCGGCTAGGTTGCCACACTGTCTCTGGACCCTCTAGTGCAACAGGCAGACTCCCTTTGTCAGCATGCCCTTCCTTTTATTCTGAATCGCCCTCCTCAATTTTTTTAGGGTCTCACAATATCTTGCAGCATTGGTGGTCTCCCCCTGAGGCAAAAATTCAATCAAAATTATGCCTTTGTGGTCCCAAAAGACGGATGCCATGATTTTTTGGGCTAAAATGGTGGTTTTGCATTTTTTGGCTGAGTGTATGAACGTTAGTACGGCCGTTTTTAAATTCACGGCACCACTTGTATACACTCGTACGACTCATAGCTCCTTCAACATAAACAGTTTTACCGTATTAAACACCTCCAACGAAGAGTTTCCCTTCACGATGAGGTAGCGGATGACGGCGCGGATTTCGCACTTGGCGGCAGATTCAATCGACATGTTTCACGAGAAATGTTCCTGTGGCCAGTGATGCCAATGTTGGCGCCTTTTGCTACTACGCTTGCGTTCAGGCCGCGCACTGGTTGGCCGCAGTTGGCGCGCAATTCAAAATTGGAATTTAAGCAATTCTTGTAATTTAAATAAATAAGTATTGCAAAATGCACAAGAATGTATATAAATTGTACAACTTCTGATTTTAGACTTCTGAAATTAAATGTTTTGTGAAATATAAGTTATTCTTGGAAGTCAAAGAAAATAAACTGTTATTTTAGAAATATATGTGTTATAAATATTTTTTTGTCTAAAATCAGAAGTTGTACAATTTATATACAAGGTCCAGAGGAAGAGTGTCCACTAATTACTGCTGAAGAAGTGACGAAAGTTATCGCTGGGACTAAGAACTTTTCAGCGCCAGGGCCAGATAAAATCAACAACTTTTGGTGGAAGAAGTTTACTGCTACGCACCAACATCTAGCTCGTATATTTACTACTTTCTTAAACGGAGAACAACCCGTCCCGCAGTGGCTAGTGGAAGGACGCACGGTATTGATCCCTAAGACCGGAGATTTGTCAAGTCCAAAGAACTACAGGCCCATAGCTTGTTTAAACACCAGCTACAAGCTATTCACTGGCATCCTCAAAGAGAGGATATTAACATCTATCGAGCCGGTATGGAGAGCAATAGTTGAACAACGTGGATGCAAGAGAGGTCTGGCAGGTTGTAGGGAGAACCTGTTAATAGACAGGTGTATCACCCAGGACTCGATCAGGTATCGACGCAATCTGTCCATGGCTTGGATTGACTACCGTAAGGCATTCGATAACGCGAACCATGAGCTACTTATTAAGCTCATTGAGTGCATGGAGGTGCATCCAAAAATAGTGAGATGCATAAAAGAGCTTATGCTCTTGTGGCGGACAAGATTTGTCATAACATCTGACAAAAGACAAGTGACTACAAGCTATATCACATATAAGAGGGGGGTCTTCCAAGGAGACTCTCTAAGTCCGATACTTTTCTGCATCTCCCTCTTGCCTCTATCTATTGTGCTCCGAGGCAAAAGCTCTGGATACCTATGTGGCCCGCCGAACAAAAGAGAATATAAGGTCAACCACCTTTTATACATGGACGACCTTAAACTCTTTGCTTCCTCGAAAGAGGACCTTAACATCCTTGTGGAGGCGGTAAATAGGTACTCTAAAGCGATTGGCATGAGCTTCGGACTGGACAAGTGTGCCTGCGTCCACCTATGCCAAGGAAGATTAGAAACTACATCATCGCGTCACGATCAGGATGTTCAACTCATCGGCGGAAATACCATTCAACATCTTGGTATTGGAGAATCATATACATATCTTGGAATACCGCAAGCGGAAACCCATGATATGCTTGCGTTAAAAACGGCCCTTGGAAAAAAGTATCGCCAAATTCTCAGAAAAATTTGGGCTTCCGAATTATCTGGAAAGAATAAGATCCAGGCGACCAATATGCTGGCCGCTCCTATACTGCTCTACACGTTTGGTGCAGTAAAATGGAACGTCGATGAGTTGAAGCAACTTGACCGAAGCACACGCAAGATGATGACAATCCATCGAAGTCATCATCCTAGATCTTCCGTACCTCGAATATACCTCTCTCGAGATAAAGGGGGTAGAGGCTTGCTGAGCTTAGAGTGTCTTCATCGCAGAACGGTTCTGGCTACAGCCTGCTCAGTTCTAAACAGCACAGATTTTCTTATGCGACTAGTACATCAACATGAAGTCGTCAATGCTGCGGCGTTTCTATATCGTGCCGCAGATAGGGCCGCAGAGGAGCTTGGCCTCCCATTTGATTCCAGCGACAATACACATGGCCTAACATCACTAACACCTTTGGTGCTCAAAGGTCGTGTACAGGAAGCAGAACATACGCTTCTACTAAGAGAACATGCTGACAAGCCCCTTCATGGTAAATTCTACGGCATTATACGTAGAGAAGAGCTCTCGATGGGTCTGTCCAACATGTTTCTCAAGTCTGCTGGATTAAAATCGGAGACTGAGGGATTTCTTTTTGCCTGTCAAGATGGCGTTATAGACATCTTAGTTTACCGCGAGCGCATAATGAATATACCTGTAGGCGATACCAACTGCCGAGCGTGCAAGCAAGAGCAATGCGGCTCTAAAAGTGTTATATTACCATCTGAGGCACTTCTATTGTGTTGATCTATTGCCCGTCTTGTCATACGCCCAGGGGGAACTCGAGTCCGTTGTGGAGAATGATCAGTGTAAGATGTACTGGAATTTCTCATTCTCGACCACTCAACATATCAGTGCTACGAAGCCTGATATTGTCCTCCAAGATCTGAAGAACAAGATCATTTACGTGATTGAATTCTCGGCACCAGCCGATGGTAATATCACGGCAAAGGAGGAAGAAAAACGGGCGAAATATCAAGCACTTCTGTTCGAGCTAAGCAGGCTCTACCAAGGCTTCAAAGTCCATCTTGTAGTTCTCATAATCGGCTGCCTTGGAGGTATGAAAGCTTCATTTATTAGCCAACTCAACAAGATTCCGGCTTGCCAGCGTCAGGCTCATTCCATCGCGAACCGGATGCAAAAGGCTGTTCTTCTGGGATCACTTCATCTGGTCCGTCAACACTGTTCCTCATAACATTCTACAAAGATTGGTAGCTCTAAAAAAGTATCCAGAGGTGAAACTTCATCTCCAACTGTCCCGTCTGCCGCGTAAGATCATCCGCGGCTAGAGACCTGACTCCAAGGAACAGTGTTGCCCGATGTTATCTCGCGTAAATTTCCCGCTCTTGCTTACCTTCTAGGACAGAAGGAGCAGAAGCGGATGACGTACACGTTCCAGTTGCGTCGGGATTGGTTGATTTTAAAGAACCATGATCGTAGCTTCCGGAGCCTACAACTTCTCATTAATAATATAATATTAATAATGCCAACAGCCATACCACGCTGAAAAAACCAGTTCTCGTCAGATCACTGAAGTTAAGCAGCGTTGGGCGCGGTTAGTACTTGGATGGGTGACCATTCGAGAAAACTGAGTGCTGTTGGCACATCGTGGGTGTGGTGAGCCCACACTTGTAGTTATTTACTACAAGAAACTATCCACCTAGAAACACTACCCGAATCGGGTAGTGCCACGCCTACCCTGAAAGGGAAATGGCTTAATGGTATACATACATACAATTAATATTTAGTATACCATGCTGAAAACCAGTAATTACTTTCACTAAAATGCAAGAGGAGTAGACAAGTAAATTCTTTACGTTACAATCTTTCACATTTAATTTCTCAACCACACACTGTGCTTATCTACAACTTCAATTTTTCCAAATAAGTTTCGCCTTTTTATTTTAACACTTCCAATTTGTCACAACCACTGACATTATTGGAGCAAATAATTATCAGCTCGGAAGTATTTTGGTCATCAGAGCTACTTATTACAGCACTTATTTATTCAGTTGGACAATCATTACACATAAACGCTATGTTTTTGCTGGGTTTCGCGATGTTTTACGTGTATTTAATATGTCATCGACGGCCATATTGGTTAGTTCGCGTAGGGGCCGACAGTGTCGCATAGCATGTTTAAATCCCCAATAACGGACCTTCACTTCACCAGATAAACTCAAAAAGTATTCACCAGCCATTTTTAGTTTGCGGATAAACAAAATTCTTTAACTAAGCCCTACTAAAAAAAAAGTCAGGAATCGTCAGAAAAAAAGTCAGAACTTCTGACCATTTCTGACCAGTTTTGTTACGTTTCTCGACAGAAATCGGCAGGAAAAGTCAGAATTCGTGAGAGATGTTCAGAAATCGCCAGAGCTTGGGTGCGAAGGATAATCCTTTTATTAGGGGTCCAAGAATAGAATGCCATAAAACCTAATCCCGTTTATGTTTCCCAGGTTATTTATATTATTTATTTATATTTATTTAGACATATTCTCTTTTTACTTATATTTAATTGTTAATATTTATATATTAAATGACTCTGAAGGTGAATCTGAAAATTTTGTCCGTTTTGACGTATAACTCTTTCTCTTTACAAGATACATTATATTTATCCTAATTTTTAATTTTTTACGGAAATTTTTGGGTATCTGGAATCGTGGAAATCCGTAGATTCTGAATTTCTAACTTTTGAATCTGCATATATGCAACATTGAAAAAAAAATTATTTTCAATTTTTAATCCTTTTAGGTTGGTCTACCTGCGGTCCTAGCCGATCAGCTACCTGATAGGATGTGAATCAGCATATCTTCGGAAATAGTCAGACTCGTCAGGAAGTTCAGGAATCTTCAGAACTTCTGATCATTTGTGACGATTCCTGACTTTTTTTTTAGTAGGGAGATAATGCACGCAACGCAATGTATACAATACAATGGTATCCCCGGACTTTTCGCACATTTTGAAATGACGTCACAAAGTGGAAATACACTACACCAAGATCAAACAATACTATCGTTTTTTTTATTCTTTACAATTTTTTAAATTTTGGTTCAAGCGCCCCTGGCGGACCTGCTGAACGCAAGCGTTACGCTACAGCGTAACCATAAATTAACCCTGAAGTAATCATAAAGTAATCTCGATTTATAATGAATAGAAGAAACAAAATAAATATTTAAATTGTTGCGCTTGAAGTCGCCTCTAACAGACCTTCAATGACAGCCACTATGTTCTTTTAATTTCTAACGCTAAAAAAGAAACTTATTGCAATTACGGCATTACCTTCTAACGTCATTTTTAATGTACAATTATAATTGCAACAATTTAGATATTCATTTTGTTTCTTTTATTCATTATAATTCGAGATTACTTTAAGATTACTTTAGGGTTACTTTATGGTTACTCTGTAGCGTAACGCTAGCGTACAGCCGGACCGCCAGGGCTAGTATATTTCATAACAGTTAAGGAACTCTTATTTTACACAGTGAAGCTATTCTGGTTAAGGGAAAACTAGGAAAATGTTATGTAACAACCTCGAAAATATCCTTCCTATCAACGCATTATTTCAATAATACAAAAAAGTGCGTAAGTTCGAAAATATATGCTATTCTTCTAAAGCTTACATAAAGTATATTAGTTCAAGTTTCGCGCCATAGAAATGCGATACTAAAAAGGGTCCAGAGACAGTGTGGCAACCTAGCCGGATGCCGCCATTTTGAGAAGGGATGCCACCATTTTAAGTTGAGGTTTTCTATAGTGCAGTATACTATTTATCCATAGTATATGTATAAGAAAACTGAGCCAATCAGCAAGAATGACGGTAGGTTGCCACACTGTCTCTGGACCTAGAGTTCCTATAGGGAGAGTTGTGTCACCGCTTACTCCGCTTCTGATTGGTGCCGCGAAAGCGGAATCGGATGTTTTGAAATTGGCGCGACTTTCAAGTCAAATTCACTGATTGAATAGAAAATAATAGTTTCCCACATGTTACAGTCAAAATTTACCTGCAATCGTGAAAAAATAAGGTGCATTTCCGACTTTTATTACATTATTTATTGGAAATTAAAATCTTACCTCACAAACAGCTGATTTCGAGTGAATTATCCAATAATCTCGATTAATACTCTCCATTCATAATTGCTTAAGCTTAGGATCGTTTGGGACTTGTCTTAAGTAAAATCCTTGGCCAGAACTATTACGGCAGTAGAGAATGTAACGCGACACTATTGTTTTTTTCATTGAAAAAGTGTATTTTCATAACAAACACTTCATGAAAATATATGACACATAACCTTTTCTTAAAGTTTTGCTTCTTCTTTTTGGCTTTTAGATTAAAGTTTTGCTGAGTGAGACATCTAGAATACTTTAAATGTTTCGCGCTTCGCTACGTATTTCCGATTCCGGGTTCGCGTCGGCTAGTGGCGGTGGTAACGTGACACAACTCTCCCTAGAGGAACTCTATCTGGACCCTCTGCATGCGGCACTCACGAAGGAATTCCTTCGTGGCGGCACTGATAAGTTCTACCATCTGACGACGGAACTGTAAACCGATTGTGACCAGTGATGCCAATGTTGGCGCTTTTTGCTACTGCGCTTGCGTTCGGGCCACGCACTGGTTGGCCGCAGTTGGCGCGCAATTCAAAATTGGAATTTAAACAATTCTTGTAATTTAAATAAATAATTATTGAAAAATGTACAAGAATGTATATAAATTGTACAACTTCAGATTTTAGACTCCTGAAATTAAATGTTTTGTGAAATATAAGTTATTCTTTGGAAGTCAAAGAAAATAAACTGTTATTTAAGAAATATATGTGTTATACATTTTTTTTGTCTAAAATCAGAAGTTGTACAATTTATATACATTCTTGTGCATTTGTCAATGATTATTTATTTAAATTACAAGAATTGTTTTCAATTCCAATTTTGAATTGCGCGCCAACTGCGGCCAAACAGTGCGCGACCCGAACGCAAGCGCAGTAGAAAAAGGCGCCAACATTGGCATCACTGATTGTGACTAGAGAACCATGGAGAACGTGGAAGTCGTGGAACATCTTAAAATTCGTCATTTTGTGGAAGATACTTGTCTATCCGGAACGTTCGATTTTCAAAGTTCACCAATGCAGCGAGTACCGATGATTATTTCCCGAAATATGGCATTAATGAGGTAAATTTAATTAATTCTTATGATTCAAACAGACAAACATTTCATTTATCATAACTTTGTTGACTGAATTCGAATTCGGACTCTTCCTTTGATATCTGCACTTGCTGCAAACCCGCAAACGGCTCGTCGTCTTTGCTCATTTTGCTAGACTTGCGTTGAGGAGTGAGCACTGTCTGATTTTATTTATGCAAGAGCTCAAATATAACGATAGTTTAAGCCTCGATGGATCAAAATAGACTGATTTTGGAAAGGTCGATGTCCCATCGTTCTAAACCGTCCAAGTATGTAATGATCAACCTTACAAGATAATGTAAGCTTATTAAGGTTTACGATTTCTAAAGAATTTTCTGTTAATTCGAAAACACACTTTATGGAGCATATGAGGAGTAAGCGAACTGAATTCAGCCTCTGCTGAATCAAAAGTGATTAATCCATTTTCATTTAGTTAATAACTTCAAAATAGTATTAAATTAAAAAGATCTTTTTGCATTTCATTTATTTAAAAACAGGCGTGAGATTGTAAAAAATAGGTGGGTAGGCCCTTGATAGCTGACTGGTGGTGAAGGGGTGGGAGTAAATATATGTATAAAAAAAGTTTTACTTTCTCAATGAATTTTTTCGACTACTGTTTATTAATATAAATAAATTAATATATTTAAAGATGTTAAACAAGGTTACAGTTAGGTTCAAAGAATTGAAAAAAATGTTCTTTTGTCTTCACTAAGAAAAAGGTAGGTAGGCCGGGCCTCAATGGCTTCCATCCAATCTCAGGCCTATTTAAAATCCTGACAGATATTATAATAGCCCAGTGGCATAGTCGAGGCCTGGTGCCGCCAGGGTACTTTTTTTAAGGCTTAGCGGCACCAAGACACTTTCTTGTCACACGGAAAATTTTTTCCATTTATGGGCCATCCATAAACTACGTTACCAATTTTGAGCTTTTTTAACATCCCCCTCACCCGAAAGTAACTAAATAAAATTAATGTAGATAACATATTGAACTCAATACGAAACACTTCATATTCCTAAGATTTTAAGCCGAAATATATTGCAAACAAAAAAGATTTCCTACCCAAAGAGATGTATTTTCAAAACAAGAGAAATTTTTAAAAGAAACTTAATTTTCAACCGATAGGTGGCATTACCCAGGCGAAAGTATCGGATAGGAATTCATTCCGAATTATTCCGGAATCTGTATCCGAACCAATCTGAAAAAAGTTCTACATTTCGTTCAATCCAAAGCTGTTAAAAATTAATGCGACTCAATCCGTACTTCCAATCCGAACCAAATTTTCAATCCAAATGAATCCCAACTCGGATTGACCTAAACCGATTTTCAATACGAATGAATCCGAGTTCGGATTTAATTGGATTCATTCGGATTGAAAATCGGTTCAATCTGAGTTCGGATTCATTCGGATTGAAAATTTGGTTCGGATTGAGTCGGATTAATTTTTAACCGATTTCGATCTAACGAAATGTAGAACTTGTTTCGGATTCGTTCGGATTAACTCGGATACAGATTCCGGAATGATACGGATGACTTCGGATTGGTTAGGAATGATTTCCTATCCGAAATTTTCGCCAGGGTAACAACCGAATAGATGAACTTTTCAGTAAAATAGACGACTTTTCTAAAAACTAGTTAAAAATTTAACAAAATCGTACAATTCTCAAGCCGAAAAGGCGAACTTTTTCGAAGACAGTTGAATTTTTAACAAAAAAGTTACTTTTCAGCCAAGAAAGATCAATTTTTAACCAAGAAGGATGACTTTTCTACCATGAAAGATGAATTTTCAATCCAAAAGGATGAATTTTTAGCAGCATATTTGATTTTTTGACCAGAAATGATGACTAACAAAATAGTTAAATTTTCCAAAAATAATTAGATTTTTAATAAGATAGTTGATTTTTTACCCAAATAGTTGAACTTTTAGCATGCAAAGATGCATTTTCAATCAAATGTTTGAATTAAAAAAAGTTTAATCAAATATTTCAATTTTTAAGGCAAAAAGAACATTTTTTTAGAAGGCAGGTGAATTTTCATCAAAAAAGTTAATTTTAAACCAAGAAAGATGACTTTTCTACCATGAAAAATGAATTTTTAACAAAAGAGTAAAGTTTTCAAGCTAAAAAGTCGAATGGTTTAGAAAACAGCGGACTTTTAAATCGAAAAAGCTGAATTTTCAACAAAAAAGGTAATTTTCAATCAAGAAAGATGAATTTTTAACCAAATAGTTGAATTCTCAACCGAAAAGTTAAATTTTCAACAAGCAAAGAATAATTTTTACCCAAAAAGCGGACTTTTTAACGAAATATATGAATTATCCACCAAATAGTTGAATTTTCAACCAAAAAGTTAAATTTTCAACAAACAAGATTAATTTTCTAACCAAAAATACGACTTTTCAACAAAATACATGAATTTTCAACCAAAAAGTTGAACATTCAACTAAAAAGATAAATTTTTAACACAAAAATGGAATAGTGTAATTGTCAGTTTAAAAAATTTATTTTCAACCAAACATGAAGCGAGTTTTCATTAAAATAGTGCAATTTTCAACCATAGAGATGAACCTTTAACTACAAAAATTAATTTTCAACAAATTAATTGAATTTTGGATAAAAAGGATGACTTTTTAACAATATAGTTGTATTTTCAACAAAGTAATTAAAATTTAAACCCAATAGAATTTTTAACCAAACGAGATGAATTCTGAACCAAAAATATAATAGTCGTCTTTTCAATAAAAAAATGATCTTTTACCCAAAAATATAGTTGGATTTTCTTATTAGATTTGAGTTCTAAATTTTATCTAAGCTCGCAACGTTATTTTCACTTATACCCCCCCCCCCCCCTGTTACCAACCATACTTTTGAGCCCCTCCCTCAAACTAATAACGTAGTTAATGGAAAGTACGGCCAGGCCTTTTTCTTTCACTTGTTCTTGTAGAACTACACCACTGTAATAGCCCATTTCAAATTATTTTTTATCAATGGATTTCAAGCTTCAATATATTCTTAAATATTGAGAAATTAACTCAAGTGGATGTATCACGCTTTTTTCGCTTACTCCTCATATATAATACAGGGTGCCCAATACTCAAGTGTCCGGACTTATATGGCTGTATAAACATTAAAAAAATAAATTGAAAATTCCTTTTCCAAAAAACAGTTGAAGTTTTAGTTTTTGAGTTATTAAATAATTAAGCTGGACCAATCAGGAGCGCGGTATAAGGAGTCGTGCTTACGTGAGCGAGAGTCCAATAACAGTGCGTTGAAATCACGCTCACGTGCACACGACTGTTCTTACCGCACTCCTGATTGGACCAGCTTAAATATTCAATGACTCCAAAACTAAAACTTCAACTGATTTTTGGAAAAGGAATTAGCGATTTATATTTTTATATACCTATATAAGTCCGGACACTTGAGTCTGGGACACCCTGTATATATAAAACATACATACATACATATATATATATATATATATATATATAAAGGGTTAAACAACCACACTTTTCGGTTTCGATTCCTTTGGAATAGAACCGAAGGGCCTATGACAAAGCCACCGAACGCGTCCTCGGGTTGCGGATAGAGGGTTCCTGTACCAAGGGTTTCTGCTGAATATGGTTACAATAATTGATAAGCAGTCGCGGACAATTGTCCAGGGATGGTCCCGAAGGAATAACTTCTAAGCGGAGGCGTAACAACCGTGCCGAAAGCTGAATGGCACCTGGGTTAGGTGTCTCAAACGGTGACTCTGGGATACCGGGCGACCTCTCAGAGTATGCAGCCTTATCCTTGCACGCGGGGCTCTACAAGGACGGACTAACCCTTTCCCTAGCTGCTCGTGGGAACAACAATGAAACCACCAAAACACCAAAATGTTGTAGATGCGGTTCAAGACAATCGAACGCGCAGAGCACCCGACAATGGGTCGGCAAACAATGCCGATCAGCCTAGAGTTCGGGGTGCTGCAAATAATTTAGATGGAAACACGAGGACGAACCGGCGAAACGCCCACATTGAGTGGACGGATCGACTCAGGGATGACGTGCTAGACTGCTACGATGCCAGCATTATCCCTGTTCGCGGAGGCTTTATGGCGCGTATGCACACTCTGTGGTGCCAGAAACACCCAGAGCTTCAGCACGTTTCGCATCAGTCTTTGCGAAATCAAGCCGACTACCTCCGGAAAAATGGATATGTACGCGGAGCGCTTCCCCAACCGCTGCTTTATGAAGCTGCAGACGAAGATGAGGAAGCGACATTGAGACCAACCGCAGAAAGCAGGCACCTTCTGAGAGATGATCGCAATTTCATTACTAGAAGGAACATTAACATGCAAGTTCCTCCTAAGCCCCAAGATCTGGCCATCAATTGCTCAGTTTATGGTGCTGCGAGAACTTTAGCTGATTCAAATCGAAGGCTGAAACCAACGATGGATCAAAAGACCAAAAGACGCTTGCATCCATTGAACAAGAAGATTGGATGGGCAAGACAGAATGCGTCCCGTGTTCAATGTGTGATTGACTACATAACATCTGGTAGACCGTTTACGGAAAAGGTTCGAAAGTTCGCCCAAGAACCAAGGATCTTGAATCACACACTAAACAAGTCAAAGCTACTGACAATCAAGCAGCATATTGTTGACAAAATACGGCTGTTATCTGACGCAAGGAGGAGAATACAGAAGAGGGAGAGATGGATCAGGGAGAATCAACAGTTTCTCGCTGACCCATCGCGCCTCTTCAGCGATCTACCTGTTTCTGTAAAAAATCCACCCAAGCCCAAGGAGGTAGAGACTTTTTGGAGAGAGGTGTACAAGATCCCGAAAACACTAGAGTTGAAAGAAGATACTGAAAATATCATCCGCTTCAAGGAGTTTTGCGACAACCTCATAAAATCTGAGGAGGAATGTCCATCAATCACTGCCGAAGAGGTGAAAAAAGCACTTAGAGGCACGAAGAACTTTTCCGCTGCTGGACCAGATTGTATCAAGAACTTTTGGTGGAAGAAGTTTACTTTTACACACCAACATTTGGCCCGCATATTCACCTCATATTTAAAGTCGGAGACGCCCATTCCGCAGTGGCTGGTGTTAGGACGCACTATACTCCTTCCAAAAAAGGCAACTTGTCCAACCCAGAGAATTACAGGCCAATAACTTGTTTGAACACGCTGTATAAGATCTTTACAGCTGTCCTCAACAACAGGATTGTTCGACGAATTGAGCCTGTATGGCGAGAGATGTACGGACAACGTGGCTCGAAAAAAGGTGTAGCAGGCTGTCGAGAGAATCTGCTGATTGACAGGTGTGTCTGTAAAGACGCTGCAGCCCATCAGCGCGTCCTGTCAATGGCCTGGATTGACTACCGGAAAGCTTTCGATTCAACCTCTCATAGACTTATCATCTGTCTGTTGGAAAGCTTGAAGGTACATCCACACATAGTGAGATGCATAGAGAGATTGATGCCTCTTTGGAAAACTAGATTTACTATCTCATCTAGAAATTATCGTGTGACAACGAACAACGTCACCTTCCAGAGAGGCGTCTTTCAAGGTGATACCATGAGCCCTTTGCTTTTTTGCATCACACTTTTGCCTGTATCTCTCGCACTACGAAATTCTCCTGGATACCTCTGTGGCAACACTAATCAGCGCGAGCATAAGGTCACTCATGTATTTTATATGGATGACCTGAAGATCTATGCCTCTAGTAGAAGCAAACTTCAAACTGTTATAAATATTGTCAAGAACTACACAGGAGAGATTGGGATGGACTTTGGCTTGGACAAGTGTGCCAAAATTTATCTGAAGAAAGGAAAGATTACTGGCCTTCCCAAAGACCCTGAGCTTGTGGATATAAGTGTTATCAGACATCTTAATACTGGAGAGACCTATACATACCTGGGCGTGCCTCAAAACCGCATTCAGGACGTAACATCAGTGAAGGAGTCTCTCCGAAGCAGATACAAGCATCTTCTTCGACAGATTTGGTCTTCCAATCTATCGGCGTTGAACAAAGTATCTGCGACTAACATGCTTGCCGTCCCGGTTCTACTCTACTCGTTTGGGGTAGTTCAATGGACGACGAACGAGCTTAAGGCCCTTGATGTCATTACACGTAAGGTCATGCATATGCATAAAAGCTTGCATATCAATTCGTCAGTTCCGCGATTATATATTTCACGTCGTCAAGGTGGACGCGGACTTCTGAATCTCCAGTGTCTTCATAACCGGATTGTTCTAAGTACAGCTTACATCGTTGCGAATGGCAGAGATCCTCTCCTAAAGATGGTCAGGAACCACGAGATGATTGGCGAAGGAGCGTTCCTTTACAAAGCCGCGGAGCAAGCGGCCGAGACCCTTGGCCTGAATTTTAACATCAGAAGTGAGGAAAGTGCATTACTTCATCTAGATGCTTCACTTCTAAAAACCAAAGTGAAGAAAGCAGAGGTTGCAAATTTTCACCAAGAGCTACTCGACAAGAAAATGCACGGAAACTTTCACAGAAATGTAGAAAAACAGTCCTTGTCGAAGGAGCAAACTTTTGCTTTCCTCAAATCATCAGGGCTTAATTCAGGTACAGAGGGTTTTATTTTCGCATGCCAGGACGGTGTCATTTCCACCTTAGCATACCGTGAGCGCATTTTATGTCAAGAAGTTCCCAGTGATAGGTGCAGAGCGTGTCATGCACACGCTGAGTACCTAGAACACATACTATCGGGGTGTCCGGCCCACGCAGGAACGACATATATCTATAGACATAATGCGGCCCTAAGAGTGCTTCATTACCATCTTTGTCGCTCTTATGGCGTTGGTCGTGACCCTGCCGTGCCGAACGCTCCAAGGGAGATAGAGTCAATTGTCCAAAACGAGAAGTGCCAAATTTTCTGGAACTACGATTTTCGGGCAGCAGTCTCCGTTGCGCACTCGAGGCCTGACATTGTTCTCCAAGACTTCGAGAAACGAACTATATTCCTGATCGAATTCTCGGCTCCGTCCGAATACAACATCACTGCAAAGGAGAAAGAAAAAGAGGAGAGGTATCAAGACCTTAAAAGAGAGCTGCAACGACTGTACCAAAAATATTCGGTACAAGTAATTGTCCTTGTGATAGGTGCTCTCGGAGGTGCGAAACTATCACTGGTTCGTAACCTTAAAGCCATACCCGGGTGCCAAAAATATTCGCAACGATGTAAGCTGTACTTCGAAAAATTCGGTTATGAAGACACTGGAGATTCAGAAATCCACCTTGACGGCGTGAAATGTATAATCGCGGAACTGCATGATCTTACGTGTGGTGATATCAAGGGGCTTAAGCTCGTTCTTCGTCCATTGAACCACCCCAAACGAGTAGAGTAGAACCGGGACGGCAAGCATGTTAGTCGCAGATACCTTGTTCAACGCCGACAGATTGGAAGACCAAATCTGTCGAAGAAGATGCTTGTATCTGCTTCGGAGAGACTCCTTCACTGATGTTACGTTCTGAATGCAGCTTTGAGGCATGCCCAGGTATGTATAGGTCTCTCCAGTATTAAGATGTCTAATAACACTTATATCCACAAGCTCAGGGACCTTGGGAACGCCAGTAATCTTTCCTTTCTTCAGATTAATTTTGGCACACTTGTGCAAACAAAAGTCCGTCCTAATCTCTCCTGTGTAATTCTTGACAATATCTATAACAGTTTGAAGTTTGCTTTTACCAGAGGCATAGATCTTCAGGTCATCCATATAAAATACATGAGTGACCTTGTGCTGGCGCTAGTGTCGCCACAGAGGTATCCAGAAGAATTTCGTAGTGCGAGAGATAGAGGCAGAAGTGTGATGCAAAAAAATAAATCGAAAAAATAAATAAAAGAAGCTAAGCTTAATATTATAATAACTCGATCTTAACCTAATTACAAAATCTTAACCTAATTACTCCGCCGCTTGGGTTTGTACAACCGCGCGTTTTCGGTAGTTGTCAGGCTGTGTCTTATGTAGTGAGTAGCGCCCCCTGGCGTTACTTTCTTGCTGATTGGACGCCTCATCCGGGGTGTCTTCATTTTCTTCTTCTTCCTCTTCAGAGGATGATGCCGAGCGTGGTTGTCCACCATCACTAGCTGCGACTTCACGAGATGGAAAGGGACTATCTGCGTGAAGTGCGTGGCTGTGGCTCTTCAGGATCAGAGGTGCCGATCCCTACAAGAGTTGTTGTTTGCTGCTCCTTTCGGCCGAAAGGTGTCGCGATTTGTGGTCTGCTCGCGTGAGACAAGGTTGGGCCATTGTTCCAGCATGTATGCTGGCAAGCGACAAGGTTGGGCCGTTGCCCCAGCATAGATGGTTGTTTTTAAATGTGTGCAGCTTGGGGTGTGTGTAAAATTGTTGTATAGTTGTGTGTGTTTTTGTGTCTGGTCGGGCGGGCGCACTTGTCTAGCGTCATCCGTCACGGTTTCCATAGCGAGTGTTTCCATCCTTGATCCTGAGTATTTTCTTCCTCTTCTGAGGAATATACTGAGTGTGGTTGTCCACCATCAATAGTTGTAGCTCGTTTGATGGTTGCTATGGGGAGCGTGTGGTTGAGTGTATGGGTGTGAGTGAAGAAACTACGCCACCTGGCGTGAGAAATGATTTTCTCATTTTCTGCGGAGTGTGTTGAGTGCAACCGGGTGTTTATAGCCACTCTCGGAAGAGGAATTATTTTTTCGGCTACATGTCGGTAAGAAGAGCTCTGGCAGGGCGAGTCGTGGAAGTTTTTCGATCACGATATCCATCGTGAACCGAAATACGATGTTGTACTACGAGCCCCAACGTTCGGGCGCCAATTGATATGCTCCTTACTTTTGGGTGGTATTTGTTGGTAGCAGTAAGAAGGATAATCTTCGGGGATAAAAGATTTCTATCCCACAAGGTAGGATGAGGATGGACTATTTTGTGAGATAAAAAGGGACAGGAGATGTAGGGGAACCATAGGAGGGAGTGAGAGGGAATGTTGTATCCTCTAGGATAGAAAGAGGTAGAGCGAGCAAGAGTGGATCTGGAAAATACCAGAGGAAGGAGTAAGAGGGAAGATTACGAGAGTTGTGGAATAAGGACGTATTTTGGGTATCTTGTAGGATAAAGGGAGATAGAGCGAGGAAAGAGGGATCTGGAGAATACCAGAGGAGGGAGTGAGAGAAGAGATATCGAGGGAGGTGGAAGGAGGGTGTGAGGTGATGTACGAGTAGTAGCACTTTGTGCCCCACGTTGGGCGCCAATTGATATGCTCCTTACTTTTGGATGGTATTTGTTGGTTAATAGTAAGAAGGATAGTCTTCGTCCATAATGGATTTCTATTTCGTTTCTCCCCCCCCCCCCTTCAAGGGGCGGGGGAGAAAAGGAAATGAATAGATGAAGGAATCTCGCGAGAGGGATGTGAGGGAGGTGGAAGGAGTGTGAGATGTATCTATCTCATAAGACAGAAAGAGATAGCAGGAGGAAGAGTGATCTGAAGAACACCAGAGGAGAGAGTGAGAGGAGAGATATCGATGGAGGTGGCAGGAGGGTGTGATGTGTCTTACAGGATAGAAGGAGATAGCGAGTGGGAGAGGGATTTGGAGGAAAGATGGTGAGGGAGCTGGAATGATGTCGTAGTTAAGCGGACTTTTTCAATTTGTTATTTGGTGGGAAAGGGGTGAAGTTAGTTAGTGTTTTGGCTGAAAGGGCTGGTATGCCAGCTGTTTCAGCGGAAACGGGCGGGCTGGTGTGCCAGCTAACCCGTTAGCGGTGGAGAGAGGGGGGGGGGATTTGGGTAACCAAAATTATAAGTTTCGTTTGATTTCTTTTATTTGATTCTTTTGCTTCCCATGATTTACAGAGTGTTCGGAGATATTATGTGGTGAATTTCAGTAAATCTGCCTGGTGAGAATGACGGAGATGGTTCGTTCGGGAGACCTATGGCTGGTTTTCAGCTGTAGGTTTCCGAGGAGAAAGAGAGAATTGGAGATCGCTTTTTCTTTGCTTGGTGATAGTCACGGCAATGGGTTGCTCGTGAGTCCTAGGGCTGGTTACCAGCTGAAGGGTTTTTTGTAAGGGTGCTGGTTACCAGCTCCCAAACAACTACTCACGTTCTGGGCCACTGCGCGCTTTTAACGGAAAGGCTGCGAGGGCGTTGGGTGGGAGTCGCGCAGAGAGTGCAGAAAATCGATGGAGGCAGATGCGCGCATCGAGCTTCGCGCAGTGGTGCTAACAGACTGCGACTTTTTCAACTGCGCCGGCGTCGCGTAAAGAAGGAGTGACGAAGAGAACCTTAGTATTCTTCCTTACTCAACCATTGCGCGACGCCTGCGCTGTTGAAAAAGTGGCGCTCCGTTTGCACCACTGGCTTCTCGAGTAACTCGCCTTGCTGACGTCACTTCACACAGTACCTTCTTTCGCCGCGGTGAGGCTATCTTCTCTCTCTCTCTCTCTGTTTTACTCTAAGGTTCAATAACTGGCTCCCTGTTATATGTACGTACATACTCATAACTCAGTACTTTGATAAATTTGGATTTTGGAGCACAAACCTTTTCACGTTTATTATGATATTATAAAACCAAAATCGCAAAAATACAAAGAAATTTTTTTTTTACATAACTCCAACAGGAATGGTTGACACGGCCCTGATTGTTTACGGTTTAGAGAGTCCCGATTCACCATCGAGGCCATTGAGGGTACCCCCGACGTGGCTGGTAAAGCGGGAATGCAGTGTATAGGGCTCATTTCATGCCCTATTTCCAAAACAAAAAAATAGTTGAATTTTCATCCAAAAAAGAATTCAGTTAAAAATTCAACAATAAGATTCAATTTTAAACAAAAAGTAAACTTTCTACGAAAATATTTGAATTTTCAACACAAAAAGACGAATTTGTAACAAAACAGTTTCATTTTTTTATCCAAGAAAAATTTTTTAGATTAAAACAAATGAAAATTTCCATTAAAGATTTTCACGCCCATATCTCCAATGATGACTGTTTACAGTTTAAAAGGACCCCAGCCTCCACGGCATTGTATAATAACTACTTCCCTTTACCTGTTGTAGTATACAGTGCTGAAGTCGTTTACCTTTAAATATTTCCTCATCTAAAGAAGTAGAGAAAGGGAAATTTTAGATAAATAAACCAAAAATGACAAATTCCATCAAAAAAAGGTTTAAGAAATTTTTTAAGGACATTTTAAAAGCTGCAATTCAACCATACAACTTTTTTCCGTATCTCACGCGGTTTTTCCGAAAATTTGCATTTTATTTTTTGAATAGTATTTTCAATAAATAAAACCGAAAATGACAAATCCTAACAAAAAATGCTCAGAAGAAATTTGGTAGGATTTTTTGCATATTATTTTCGAGAAATAAAACCCAAACATCAGGTCTTATCAAAAAATGGTTGAGGGAGAAATTGTAGATATTTTAAAAAGCTTCAATTCTTCTTTTAAACTTTCTTCGCGTATCTGTCGTTGGTTAACAAACTCGCTCTTTCTTTTAGAATACCAAAAAGTGTGCCAAAGCTCGACGATTTGATCCGTTCATTTTTTCGAGAGTTATCATTTTTACGGACACACAGGCATACAGACAGACGCCATTGCCAAAACTTGATTTTCGGCTTTAGGGGGTCTCAAAACGTGGAGATCCGTTCAAAAACTGAGGTGTGAAATTTCGGCCTATTGTAATACTTTCTCAATCATAAATGCTTAGACTGTAAAAATGATTACATATTTTAATGAGTGAAGACTTGTTTTATGCATTAGAATTCTAATTCTAATTAGAAATTCTAATTAAAGTTTTTAATTTTTTTATATAAAAATTATTCCAATTAGAACGTTTTCTATTAAAAATTATTACTTCTAATTTAAAATAAAATTTCCTAATTTTGAAGGTTGCAATTAAAAATCATTTAACATTAAAGGCTCTTAATTAGTAATTATATAATCTTTATCGGTTATATTAGATTTCGATCGTTGCAAAATAATAGCAATGCTTTTATTTATAAACCTGCAACCTTAACATTTATACATTTGCCAAGAAAAAAAAGTTTTGAATGTAAGTGAAAATTTAGTATATGTTTCTGGAGTTAATTTTTACATAGAATTGTATGGTGCAGTTTACTGCTAATCTAGGATCAATATTGATTAATTTGTTTCAAATTATTTAATAAAAAGTTGCTGTAGGAAAATGAAAATTTAATACATGTTTCTTTATCCATTTTAAAGAAACATTTATATCATCTTTACTTAATACACCGGAATGTGAAATATCAATTGGAAAAATAAATATTTATCTAATTACAAAATTAGCATTAAAATTAATTTTGGTGGCAAACCTTTAGTATTGTCACTAATTTATTTTCTGTACAAATAAAATAAGGATCACAATTTCAAAAGTATTATCATTTTATATTAATTTTTTATTTTGTAAATCATGTCAGAATCCCTGCTTCTACTTTATCGATGTTTTGAGATAACAGGGAGGAGCTGCAAGGATAATAGATTTAAAATCATTACCCTTAGAGCCGCAGAGCAACGATTGTACCTACAGAGAAAAAGTGGAGGAAGGTAGTACGAAGAGGGCAGTAGCTACGGACCGCACGAAAGTAGTTGCTATATATATATATATATATATATATATATATATATATATATATATATTGTTCCCCCACTCCACCGCCACTTGCCTCATCTAGGTGTATAATATCTTTGCCTAAAATAACACCAAACAAATACTGAAATTCAACCTTTACATTACAGCCATTATTTATTGATTTATTCAAGCGTACTCTTAAATACCTCTGTCATTGGGATATATTATGATTAGTAGCATCGGTACAACCGAAAATGTCTAAATTAAGCGTAATTGATTAAGGAGGCATGAATCTTTGTATAGTTATATGTTCTTGGGGTCTTAAAACGTTTTACGATACCTTTTTGATTTTGGAGCGATTTCTTAACTTTTTAAATCCGCTAAGAATCGTGATTGTTTATGTACAAATAAAATTTTGGAAAATGACCAAAAGGAAAGTCATTCTCTTATAAGATTTGTACAAAAAATTGCCCATGCATTTTGGGATATTTAGAATTGTTTTTTTAATATTTCCAAAAATGTGAATGTTTCCCCCAAAATAGATATTTTCCCTTCTGACTCCCAAAGCACGTGTAAGAAGTCACTTGCTTATTCACCTCAGGTGGTCAAATGATAATGACATTGATGGTCATTGTTTTTTCCAACTTTAAACAAAAACCTTTATTTTTTTTAAATACGTTTTTTTTCAGTTAGGGCTTGAAGTGGAGTGTTGTTTCCAGCTTCAAAATCCTCATCATTTTTATCACTCACTCTTTACCTCTATTGCAAATTTCTTTGATTTTAAGTTCATATATTGAAATACGATTTTTAATATTTCCAAATTGGGAATGAAGATCCAAAATTTGGTTCTTAAAAAAAAATAAACATCACTGCTAACATTGATTACTAATCGAATTCACATGAAAACACCCAACATATATGTATTATAAACATTTCAAACAAAATATTTCAAAACTCAATGTTACTCTAATGTGTTTCCACCTTCGGTTCATAAGCATGTGACTCCTTACATGTACTTTAGGAGTCAGAAAGGAAAAGAACTATTTTGGGGGAAAAATTCACATTTTTGGAAATGGGTCATTCTCCGTCAAAGTGTAAATTTTATACGTGTAAGCTCCCTGGTTTCCAAAAATGGAGTAACCTCAATAATTAATTGACGACTAGGAAAGCAGAACCGCCGGAGCGTTTGGCCAGTAGGCAGGAGAGGGGATAACGCGTGGTGAACGAAGTGGACGAGGCGACGAATTATTGGTCGCCTCGTCCACTCGTCCACCACGTTCATTACGCGTTATCCCCTCCTGCTTACTGGCCAAGCGCGCCGTCGGTTCTGCTTTCCAAGCCGTCAATTGACCCAAATAGTCAAAAATGGTTCTATATATTCAAAAAACACGTAGGCCACTTTTTGTAGAAACCTTAAGAAACTCCTCTCAAGAATCGACAAGGAAAAGTTAATTACCTTTATTATTTTAAATAATACCGAATTCCCCAAGAAAGAAATTACCTGCTTTTTTTAATGTTCAAAAATATTTGGCACTCGATTCTAAAAGTTTTTTTAGGTCCAAAAGAATACATATACCATATTTTGCGCCTTAACAAATTGAGGCTAATTATGTGGTACCGCTGCTACTAATGGCAATATGTCAAGCAGAAGCGAAAATCTCTCCTGGAAGCGCCTCTGTTGTCACTACGCTTGTCTACAACCAAAGACGCCAAACTAAAAGCTTCTATTACATTCCACAAAAAGATCAAATACACTCAACTTCCGATATAAGAACGGTTTCAAGCTTGACTGAGCAGTGCCTCCCGCGCTCCCCGCATCACCAAATTCAGAGACCACTAGTTCTAGGAATGTTGTAAGCCGGAGATTGTTATATTTGAAGTTGAGTTTAATTAAATTTCACATCCTTAAACTTTAAAAGAAATATAAAAGTTTCCAATTTAGACTTTTATTGGGTTAACGATGTGAATAAGTAGAAACGTGTTGATTACTGGTCAGTTTATAATAGTTTAAAACTGAGAGTCTCTCAGTATAACTTGACGTTTCGACTGTTCGTCGACAGTCCTCATCAGAAGATATTACATTATAGGACAATAGGTAATCCTGTGAATGATTCACTCGCAAGTTTGAGCGCGCCTAGGGCGCGCACCTGTTGGATCTCGCGCTTCGCGCTCGATAGTGTATTCACCTCGCGCTACGCGCTCGGACACATTTGTCATCTAGTTTTTCACACTTCCTGTGCTCGCTATAGCGCGCTTCGCGGGCTAATACTCTCTTAGTAAGCTTCATCGTTATGACCTGCTTTTGGTTTTATTATGTCAGTTTTACATAAAAAGAAGAACTAATTTACTTAAGGTTCTATTGACCTTAAGGAACACATTCTCATCAAAACAAACAAATATATATATATATATATATATTTATTTATTCATTTCGTCTATTTGGAGCATAGTTCTTGAAATATAAATGTAATAATCGAATTTTTTCAGAGCAATTATTTTAGTAAACAAAGATCAAAACGCATTCTGAAATAAAAGTCAGATTTTCAGTCAGAATAAATTGTTTGAATTATTATTTTATTTTATTGTGTCAATCGTTAGAAATAGTATTGAGAACATAAAAACAGTGAAATATTGTGAAAAAACACAACCGAGATGAAAAATAAAGTAAATAAGCAAAATTTTGATGAGAATGTGCCCGCTTATCGGGCCGATTTTTTCACTGTTAATGTTATTTTTTACGAATAAAACAAAAACTACAGATCCTCTCAAAAAGTGAACAATAACAAATTTGTAGATCTTTTTTGAGTGCACATTTTTTGTGCAATCGTCATTTGTCGTATCTTGCATAGTTTTACCGTAAAATTAAATTTTTTGATTTTTCATTATTTGTTGTGCAATAAAAATGTGAATTTTCGATTTGTCAAAAAAATTCAAAAAGCCGTTATAATAATCTTGTAGGGCGTGCAAAAAGAAACACTTTTCGTATCTTGACTTTTTTTCGTATCGTGCGTTGTTTGGCTGGAAATGTTAATTTTCGTTTCTTTTTTTGGACTTTGAAAATGCTGTAACTCTGGAAGTTTTCATTTTATCGAAAAATGTCATGGGAATAAATTGTTTGAATTTTTGAGTACTACATATGAACAGCCGCGCATATCATTTTCAAAATTTGAGAAAACATGGTCTCAAAAATTTTCAAAATGCTCTCACTTTTCAAATTTTTATCCAAAATGGCTGGCTAACGAACTTGACCTTCATTTTAGGACACTTCAAGAGTATACCAAAGCCCAATCCAATCTGTCAATTCTTTCGAAAGTAATCGTGCTAACACCATCAAGCTAGCACCTCCACAATCAAAATCCCCAATTTTTTTTGTATCAGATTTTTGGGCTTTTTTGGGCTGTATTGCCGATTTTTGGGTTCCACAACTTTTTTGGAAAATTCAAATTTGGTGTGGAGGTGCTGGCTTGACTCAAGCCAGCACCTCCACTACATAAAAATTTGAAAAAATTAAAAATCAAAGACGACAGAATTTTGTGCTTTTTTTGGGCTCTTGAACGCGTCAACAACCAATTTCAAAAAACTACCCCTACCGGAAATAATACTACCCCTTGTATAAAAACTCCACCTAGGAAGAAACAAAGTAGACCACAGTTTTGGGCTTATTTTGGGCTCTCAAATGTACGGAAAAAAATTCAAAAAACCACCCCCTATCTGCAAAAAAACCACCCTCTTGTCAAAAATAAAATCTGAAAAAAATAAAGTACATCATAATTTTTGGCTTATATTGGGCTCTCGAATGCACCAAACAAAATTATCAAAAAACCACCCTATGTACAAAAAAACAACCCCTAAGTAAAAACTCAAACATGGAAAAAACAAAATAAAAAGTAGTGTTGGGCTATTCTTGAGCTCACGAATGCTTGATTTTTTGTTTGCAAAAACCACCCCTACATCTAAATAATCAAACGCCTATCTATGAATTAGAATTTGAATTTTCAAGGAGCCTAAAAATCAGAGACTCTGTTCATCATATAAAATTCTGAGTCTCAGACATCAGAAACTTCATTTACAAAGTAAATTTCTAAAAAAGATAATTCTTTGACAAAGTCACATCTGCCCGGTGCCAAGGGGTTGCTTTTTAACTTTAAGGGTATGAGCCCAAAATTGGGTGTTGGAATTTTTGAGGAATCCAAAAATCAGAGACTCTATTCACACTGTGAAATACTAAAAAAGATTTTTTTTTGACCGATCGGGCTAAAAATTGGCCCAATTGTAGTCCGATTCGACAGTACTCATCGCACTAAAAATTAATTCATTTGGATAATTATTTATCAAAGTAGAGGGGGCACAATTTTTGGGTTTTTTAAGCAAAATTGCAAAATTGACTTTTTTTCAAATTTGGGCACTTTTTTTTTCTTAAAAATAGTTTTAAAAGAAAGCTGATATTTTTTCCTATAAGACCCCCAATTGTCAGAGTGGCAAATTAATTCCTCTTTGAGTAATAGAACGATACGTAAACAAGATTCCATGATAGGGCGGGTGGCGCGCGATTTCCCCTAGTGCGCTTACTTGACAAGTGGGGATTGCCTGCTTCTCACACTTGTCAAGTACAATACTTTTCACAGCGAGTCTAAGGAAAAAGTTCGATTTTCGGAGTGAGATTCTCAATAAATAAGTGAATTTGTTTATTGACTTGCGCGTGGCTACCCTGCAAAAAAAGATTCATTTAAAATCGATTGACTGCAATCCAAAAATAAAATCGTCAATCGACAATTTTGGCGAAATGCAATTCAAGTCAAATATGGTGAATTGCATTTAATATCCAATTGTTAAATCGCAATTGAAAAACTTGTCAGTGAATTGAATTGAATGTCTGCAACTGCACTGAATTGTCGATATGCAATAGAACCAGTGTGCGGTATGTTGCACTGAATTGTTTCGCAAGCCAATGAACTGTCTTTTGGATTTAATTGACGACTTTCAATTCAAAAAAAAATTTGTAAATGTTTTTATATTATCCAATAGAGGTTAATGTAAAAATGGAGATTGGTCATGCGATGCATCTAATTGCATTGAATCGCACATAAATTTATAGACTGGAATTGTTTTTAATTGGAGTTTTGCAATAAAATGTATTGAATAATAAAATAATACGTTAATAAATAGTATTATTGAAGAGATTGAAGTGGTTACTTGATAATAAGGAATAAAAGTTGTTATATAATTTGTACCTTTGGACTAAAGTTCAGTAAATATTGATTTTTTAATGAGAATAAAAAGTGACTTTGGACATAAATTAACAATATAATACAAATAATATTTGTCGAATTTTGTTGACTTAAAGTACTCATTAAAACTAATTCAATATTTAATGAATAAAGTACAATATTTAAATTGGAAAATAATTGAAAAAAATCACTGATTGTTGAAATAAAAATATATATTTTCAAATTATATACATTTAATAGTATAATAAATAAAAAAGTTGTGATTTCTACTAAATTCAAAATTAACAGAAATTTTGTTTAAATGGAAAAATTTGATCTAATTAAAAGAATGAAATGTAATAAATTTTCAATAATTTTGTAACTTCTGAGAGTTACTTAAGTATATTAAGAACAGTGAAATGAGTGAAGATGTTATTACAATTAAATTCTACCAATTAAGTTCTACCAATTGCATTTAATTGCAAATGCTCATTTCAACATTTCCATTTAAATACAATTGGCCTTTTTTATTTGCAGGGTAGACCTGGTGTGAATTGGATGATGTTATAATGTAGTCTCCAATCGCATTTAGAGTGTTTAGGTTTTAGTTTTAATTGTGCTTTACTTCGTGTAACAGAGTGAGATTAGAAAACGACGATCAATGTAAGTCGTATTTTCTATACGTCTCATTACATTGTTCCTTTGGCTACTTTACAACCTCTAGAGGTGTACAGTAGCATACTTTACAAACTCTAGAGGTGTAAAGTGAGAAGCTCAGAAATCGGCAACTTTCCAGAATCTACGGAGGCACGGAAAATCGAACTTTCCGCAGACGTGCTGTGAAAAGTAATATTATATGCTACTAGAATAACTGCTCTCTGCATTTGCGTGCATCATGAGAATCTCAAGTTGATGTTGAATGAAATAAATATTCAACATTTAAAAGATGATACTGACATGGTGCTCACAAGTTATCACGACTGCCTGAATGTTATTGTATGTCCTAATTCTTCAAGTTCCTGTCATTTAGGAGAGTGTGAAAACTGTCCAGGTACTGCAAACTTGAAAGATAACATCACAAAAGCTTTTGATGAACATTGTATTAATGAAGTGAGATTTGAAATTTGGTTACAGACCGACAGATGTACTCTAAAGACTCTAGTAATGGATACTGATGAATTTCTATATGATTTCTGTGAAAGGCTGTTGAAATTAAAAACTCATCACTTTATTTCAAAGGAGCAATCATCTTTTTTCAAAAGCCTGAAGGAAAATTTATTGCCTAGGGAGTTTTTGATTTGCTTCGATTTCGCTGAGAATTACGCGTTCATAATTCAGAATGCAGCGCAATCATTCCACTGGAATAACGACCAAGCTAGAATATTCACTGTGGAGATTTATTATAAAAAAGATGGAGAGCTCAAGCACGTAAGTATCGCAATCATATCTGATAAATTAGCTCATGACATGGTGGCTGTTCACGAGTATCAAAAGATAATAGTAGATTACTTGAAAACTCATTTCAGGCCAAAGAAAATATACTATTTCACTGATGGTGCGGGGCAACATTCTAAAAATAAGAGTAGCTTTGTTAATCTCCAAGCCCATGAAGAAGATTTTGGTATCCAAGCTGAATGGCACTTCCATGGTACATCTCATGGTAAGGGTGCATGTGATGGTATAGGAGCGAATATTTAATAAGAGACAAGCAGCACGTTCAAGCTTACAATGTTCTTCGAAACATCACATACTCACTCCCCATGCTTTGTTTCAGTGGGCATAGAGTAACTGTAAGGAAACTGAAATTTTTTTCTGTAGCAAAGAAAATCATGCCTGAGCCACCGAGTTACTGAAAACCAGATTTGACAAAGCTGTCACGATACCAGGTACATTATAGTACCACTCTTTCATTCCCACTCAAGATGGAAAACTTCAACTCAAGAAGTTTTCGTCCTCTGAGAAATACGTCATCTTCTCGAATGGCAAAAAACAGAAACCACAAAAAAAGCCTGCAAAGAAAACAACTGTTGAAACTATCGCCAAAAAATCGAACAGAAAGATACATAATATTACCATATAATATTACTTCCAGTGGAATGATTGCGCTGCATTCTGAATCATGAAGGCGTAATTCTCAGCGAAATTGAAGCAAATCAAAAACTCCCTAGGCAATACATTTTCCTTCAGGTTTTTGAAAAAAGATGATTGCTCCTTTGAAATAAAGTGATGAGTTTTTAATTTCAACAGCCTTTCACATAAATCATCTAGGAATTAATCAGTATCCATGACCAGAGTCTTTAGAGTACATCTGTCGGTCTGTAACCAAATTTCAAATCGCACTTCATTAATACAATGTTCATCAAAAGCTTTTGCGATGTTATCTTTCAAGTTTGCAGTACCTGGACAGTTTTCACAACTCTCCTAAATGACAGGAACTTGAAGAGTTAGGACATACAATAGCAGTCAGGCAGTCGTGATAATTGGTGAGCACCATGTCAGTATCATCTTTTAAATGTTGAATATTTATTTCATTCAACATCAACTTGACATTCTCATGATGCACGCAAATGCAGAGAGTATTTTATTCTAGTAGCATATAATATTACTTAACTTGAAAAACTGGCACTAAAGCGTTGCACAAAGATCCTCGGCGTGAGCGCACTAGGGGAAATCGTGCACCACCCGCCATATCATGGAATCTTGTTTACGTATCGTTCTATTACTCAAAGAGGAATTAATTCGCCACTCTGAAAATTGTGAATCTTATAGGAAAAAATCTCAGCTTTCTTTTAAAACTATTTTGAAGAAAAAAAAGTGCCCAAATTTGAAAAAAAGTCAAATTTATTTTTGATTTTCAAAAATTCAGGTCAAATTTTGACATTAAAAAAAAATCGTTATTACCACCAGAAATTTTGGGAAGAAATCTATCGAAAATATTTGAAGTTATTACGGAGGTAATGCCGAGGAGGGAAATGGGGAGATTGGAAAGCCGAGAAGAAGGTGAAACAAATTGAAAACAAATCTAGTAATAGTAAAAACGGCGATTTATTGTCACTTACATGCCGTGGGCGGCTGTCAGCCCGTGGCGGGTGCTGACGAGCGAGAGTTTCCTCGTAGAGGATGAGCGAGTCGGTGGCTATCGGGGGTGACCCGAGCGAGGGCCGTGGTGGTGGCAGGAGATCTTCCCTCACGAAGCTGTTCCTCGGGACTTCGGGTCCCCTCGGGGGATCCCGTTCCGTCTCGTGTGCGGCCCGGCAACCCTTTCGTGCAGGGTCGTACCGAGTCCCGCGTTATGGTAACATTTATGTTACCCCCCCCCCCCCCC
>CAKNYM010045551.1:0-23367 GCA_932195095.1 Andricus curvator | reverse complement strand
CCCCCCCCCCCCCCCCCCGCGGGAGTTTGGGTATATACCTTCAATTTCCGTAATGTGTTTGTCCAAGTCTGATATAGTCTCAAAAAAAAGGCATTTAATCAAAAGTTTACAAATCTTCTGTTTTCTTCTCGAGGTTTGCTTTAATAATTTTAAATCTGGTCAATCATCATGTTTTGGTTTCATTAGGATGAGTAAATTTGTCTTTTGGAGTCTGGGGTTGTAAAGTTTTTCTCAATTTAAATTGTTTTTCGTTGTCAAAAAGGTTACATGGTATGTAAATAAATTTGAGTTTCAACCTTTGCGAAACTGATATTAAAGTTCTTTACGATTGTCTCATTGTTTTTTCGCTTCTGATCCTCCTCCATGGTTATCTTCTTTCTGAAACAAATATGAAAAGAGAAACGAAAAATCTGTCCGTATAGACAATTTTCGTGGAGATTTCTCGTTTTTAGAGTCGATTGTCCTTTGAGTCTGTTGTTTGAGTTCAATTGTTGTTGTTTTATTTAGTTATTAATTATTAAAATTATAAATCCCATTAAAACTATGTAATTTAGTTTATTAACAGAAAGTCATAGTCAGTTTGTTTCCTGTTATAGGATTTTTAATTCTGCGTTCCACTGTTTGTACTTTCTTTCTAAGGTTTATATTTCTTCTTGTATTTCTTATTATATTATCGTCTTTTTCTTTCTTCTCAAAGAAGACTGTTACTTCTGTCTTGTATTAGGAGTCAAAATGCTGTTATCTTTTAAATTGTTCGTTAGAGTCGTTTTACAGTAGTTGTGTTCAGAGTGTTGTTTATAGTTTTTCGAGTTTATGTGTATCGTTAATACTATTGATCCAATGTAATTTTTGCCTTTGTTCAATTCTCAATATTCTGACTTAAACTCATTAATATTTCCCACGCCTATGTGCCCTTATCTGTATTTACATTTTCTAATTTAAAATCATTTATGTTCCATTCTCCAATGCTTTTTCCCTTTAGGTTTTTTAATTCGTAAATCGTTGGGGAAATTTTCTTTTTAATAATGAAAGGACCTTCGTACTGATCGTAAAGTTTACCTGCTTTTTTATCCGCTTTATTTGATAGTTTTGATAGTTTGGTTACACTTTTTAAAACCCTATCACCTATTTTAAATTCTAACGGCCTTCTTCTTAAATTGTAACTGTTAGCTTGTCTTTCGTTTGCTTGATCTAAGTTCTTTTGGACTTCCTCTTTTATGATTTGTAATCTTCTTAGTCTATCTGTCCATTTGTCCACACTTTGGAACTCTATTTCGCTGTCGTTTTCGATATTTTTTCTGAGTGACTGGATTGGTTCTAATTCGCGGCCTAAATTTAATAACGCTGGGGTAAATTGAGTTGACGAGTTTTTGCTAGTATTAATTGCGAACTGCAAATCGTCTATGTGTTCGTCCCAGGTCGAATGAACATTGTCTAAATAGGTTTTAATTATTTGTTTAATTGTTCTATTGTATCGTTCTGTCGGGTTAGCTTGGGGGTAGTATTTTGGCGTTTTCGTGTGCCTAATGCCTAATTTTTCCGTTAATTCCCTTAAGGTTTTGTTGACAAATTCTGTGCCATTATCGGTGTGGAGAATCCGCGGTGTTCCCAAACACGAAATGACACGTTTGTGGAATTCTGACTCTATTGTGGTTCCGTTTGCTTTCTTAATTGGGATTATTTCGAACCATTTTGTAAATAGGTCTACGAACACTAAAATGTATTGATTTTTTCTCTTTTTAGAACTTGGTAGCGGGCCCATAATATCGGTTGATATCATGGTGCATGGTTCTTCTAAAACTCTTTTTCCCATTAATCCTATCTTACTTTGATTACTTGGTTTTACTCTTTGACAGATCTGGCAGTTTTTTACGTAATTGATCACATCCGAATATACCCCTGGCCAGAAGTAATGTTCGGAAATTTTCGCGTAAGTTTTCTCTGAGCCTAAATGTCCTGCGTGGGTTTCGTCCTGGTTTTCTCGTAAAACTTCAGCTCTAAGTTTTTTAGGTACGACTAATTTCCAGGGATTTGAGTCTGGTAATAGAGTAGATTTGAGTGGGTCAGTTCTGTAAAAGTAGAGTTGCGAATCTCTGATTCGCCATTTTTCGTGTTCTTCGGGTCTTTTCGTAACTTGTCTGAATTTTGTAGAGTACCAGTCGTCTGTTTTGTCATTAACGTCCGCTTTTGGTTTTTCTACGCTACAAGCTAACACGAACGCTATATTCTTCGTTGGTTCCCCTGATCTTGAGAGGGCATCAGGGACTAGGTTTGAACTACCTTTACGATATATGACTTCGTAGTCATATTCTAGTAATTCTAGTGCCCATTTGGCTAATCGGCCAGTGGGGTTTTTTAGGTTATGGAGCCACTTTAACGCTAAGTTGTCCGTGATTACTTTAAAGCTATAGCCTTCTAAATATGGCCTAAATTTTATTATGGCCCAAACTACCGCTAGGCATTCTTTTTCGGATGCCGAGTAACGCGATTCCGCACCGTTTAGACTTCTACTCGCGTATGCTATCACGTAATTTATGCCATCAATTGTTTGTATAAGTACGGCTCCTAACCCCGTATTACTCGCATCGGTTTCGAGTAGGAAGGGTTGAGTAAAATATGGGCAGATTAATATAGGTGCTGAAGCTAAAAGGTCTTTAATTTTCTGGAAAGCCTCATCTTGTTCTAATCCCCAATCCCATGGTTTATCTTTTTTAAGTAATCTGTTCATTGGTTCTATCGTTTCGGCAAAGTGTGGGATAAATTTTCTATACCAACTTGCCATTCCTATTATGCGCTGTAATTGTTTAATATTTTTAGGTTTAGGGAATTCTATGATTGGTTGGATTTTTTCGTCATCTATTTGGAGTCCTTTGTCGTTAACTTTAAAACCAAGGTATTTGATTTCTGAGCAGCCGAACTCGCAGTTTTCCGGACTGATTGTTAAATTTGCTTCGTTTATTTTGTCTAGTACGATATTTAAATATTTCAAATGATCGTCAAAATTTGGTGTTACTATTACAATATTATCTAAATAACAAAAAACGTTTGGCTTTAAATCTGGAGTGATGATTTTATCCATCAGTCTCTGGAAAGTGGCTGGAGCTTTGGTTAAACCGAATGGCATCCTTTTAAATTGATACATGCCTTTTCCAGGGACTGTGAATGCTGTAATTGGTTTTGAATTTTCTTCTAATGGAATTTGTAAATACGCTAATTTTAAATCAATTTTGGAGATACATTTTGCCGATCTTAACTTTTTTAATATTTCTGTCATGAGTGGGATTGGGTAAAGGTCTTTTTTAGTAATATTATTAACCTTTCTGAAATCTAAACAAAATCTATAATCTTTTCCCGGTTTCTTGATCATCACTATGGGGTTTGACCAATCAGAACAAGAAGGTTCTATTATATCCTGTTCTAATAATTTATCCACGGTTTGATAAATTATTTCTTTAATTTTTGGGCTCACGTGATAATATCGCTGTTTAATGGGATCGTGGCCCTGGACGTCAATTTTATGTTTCGTTAAATAAGTAGCCCTATGTTCTTTTCCCTGGTGTATTTTAATTTTATTTTCTAAGAGTTTTTCTAATTGGGATTGTTGGCTTTCGTTAAGCTCAACAATACCTTCGCAAATTTCTGTTGAACAGTTATTTTGTTCTTCGATTTTTCCTAAATTATCCGAAATGTTATTTAATTTAATCGCTTTATTTTTGAAGTTAACCCATTGATTTCTGTTATCTATTTCTGATATCTCGTTTGCTTTTTGAGATTCCCTTTTTATTTTATTTTGATTAGTAACTTTTTTATTATTCCAAAAGTTACTATCACTATCCTTATATTTTTTTCCTCGTATTTTTTATTATAAAATATTTTTCCCGAGTTATTTTTCTTATTATTCCTTTTGATTCTTGGTTTGCCTAATGTATCTGAGTCTTGGGTCGTCGCTAGTGTCTGGGGTAGGGATGCTCTAGGGGTTGGAATTTGTTGCTTGTGGGAATGTTCATTAGGCTTGTGATATCCTTTATGGGGTTTGTTACAGGGATTTGGGCGTTTTTGGTTTTTTGGGATTGGTTAGGATTGACGGGTACAATGGGAATTTCACTATTTTCTAACTTTGGACTATTTTTGTCAAACTCTCTGGTACTTTTTAAATTAATTTTACCTCCGAATTTCGGTTTAGTCTCTATTGTCCTATTTTCTTTAATCCCTGGTTTGTTTCTAATTTTTTCGTTTTTAACTTCTTTATCAACTTTTACTGTCCTGTCAGGTTTATTTTCGGTTATTGGGGTGGGGAGTGATGTAGGGTGTACTTTCATAGGATAGCGGGTGGGGGGACTCCCTGGTAGCCACCATGTCTCTGAGTCGTAATCTAGGGTCATCCGTAGAGCTTTTAACATGCCTGTACCTAAAATGCCTACAGATTTTAATTTTGGGACTAACCTGAACATGACGTGTTTCATTTTATTCCCGATTATAATTGGGATTACCGCTTGTCCTATTATATCTACAGTTTCTCCATTTGCGACCATTAATTTGCGTGAAACTGGTTTGAGAATTGAAATTTTGGAATTTTTTATTTCTTCAAATAATTCGTTGCCCACGTAGGAATGTGTGGCACCCGTGTATACTAGAATTCGAAACAAATTATTTCCGAATTTTGTCATTAGATGGAAACGCGTTTCTGTCGTTTCGTCCTTATCCGAATTTAAATATTCTGGCGTTTCGGTATTAGTTTGTGATATTTTTGGTTCTAATACCCGCTCCTCCAGTTTCCCTGGTTGTATGTGTAATATGGGCATTCTCTTTTAAAATGACCCATTAAACCGCAGTGATAACAATTACTATTGTTTGTTGTAATGTTTGTGCGCGAATTTAAACTCTGATTTTTGTTTTGATCGGAATTTATTTTGTCTTGGGAATCTTTATTGGAATTATTATCGCGTTTTTGGTTTTTATTTTCGTAATTTGGTTTTTTCGAATTTTGTTCATTATCCTTGTTATTACTTCCTGAACTATTTTCGGCTTTTTCCTTTGGAAATTCAATCATTGGATTGCTTTGACCTTGATTTGAGCCCAATGACATTTGGTTGAATATCGGTAACATTTGGTAGTAGGGGTTGTAAGGGTACCTGGATCAATTGTGTATGAATCTGGGTTGGTAATTAGGTAGGAATCTAGGTTGAAAATTTGATTGGAAATCGTATGGGAATCTGGGTCTGGAATTTTGTTGGTGTTGCTTTGGGAAAGGTGGAAAGGGAAATCCAAATCGTGAAAATGGGTATCGGTTTTTGTATTGTTTTTTAGTTTGATCATTTTGACTTTGGTTTCCGCATTGGTTATCCTTTTGACCATTTTTATTTTCTCTTAAGTCCTTATTATTCTCCGGACTATTTTTATCCCCACTACGCTATTACGTTTTTTTTCTAATTTGTCCTCTATTTTAGGTTCAGTTATTTGTAAAATTTTCCCTCGGATTTTGGATTTAGCTAGCTCAGTTTCCCATTCCTTACCTAAGTCTTCTAAGCCTTCAAAAGTTTCGAAATCGTTTCTTTTTATGTACATTTTGTATTCTATTCTAAGGTTTTCATACGTCCTACGCAATTCCCATTCGTGGTTTTTTTCTGGGGTATAATTTTGTGAATAATTTTTTAATTTCCGTTAGATAAGAGTGTATGTCTTGGGTTCGTTTTTTATTGCAAAATTTAATTTTTGTCTTATTTCTTCTGAAAATCTTTCGTCGATATATGCGTTTCTGAAATCCTCGAAAAAATCAGATAAACGTCTCCAGGAATTTTTGTTTATCTCCCACCAATCTTTTGCGTCTTCAATTAGTAGGGCGTCTAAATTTTCTAAAATGTCACGGTCATTTATTTTGTAACCCCCTTTAAATCTTTGTAGCTCTTCCAGGAAATGCGCGGGACTATCGTCTTTATTATTACGGAATTTAATTGGCCAATTACTCATAATTTGGAAGGGTGTTTGGATCATACCGAAAGGAAAATACGTAGCTGGAATCGTTTCATTATTTGTGTGATTATTAAATTCGTAATCTGTATCTGAGTTATTTGTGTGAATTCTTGAACGTCGGTTTGACCTATTACTTATTGTCGAGAGTCTACGTCGTCTGTTTTGATTTGATGTGTTTCTGTCCTCTAATGGTTCACTGTCATCTGAGTTTTGTAATTTTAAATTGTTATTTCTTACTTCTTTATGATTTTCAATATTATTGTTAGGGGTTAATCGAGGTTCTTCTAAACTTTCCCTTAAATTGAATTGAACGGATTGTCTGTTATGAGTTTCGTTTCTATTTTTCCTAATATTTGGTTCCGTTTATTTTCTTTCTATGTTCAAATGAGCTATTTGCCGGCGGGTCTAGTTTAATCTCTAAATTATTTGCCCTTTTTTCCCTTTCTCTAAAGAATCTTTCCTTTTGTTGATTCATAAATTTGTTGAACTCTATGCTTTCTAAAAGTTCGTCGGTTTCTAAAATAAATCGTGTGTTATTTTCCAGGAAGGAATCGCAATCAAAATTTTGTTGTTTATTTCTGGTCTTATTTTGTTTCTAGGGTAAGGTCCGTCTAGGTTTGGTAGATCTTCATGATCCCAAAAGAGTATATTGTCAATGGGGTCAAAGGTTCTGTTAGGTTGAGTATTTTGAGTTAATCTGTCTTGGTTTGCCTTATTGTTTATACTGGGTGTTTCCGTGTTTTTTCGCGTGAACCCTCTACCACGACCTATTGACCTGTTAATTGTTTTAGGGATAGCGCCCGTATTTTTGGGTGGAGTTGGGACCCTAATTTCGATTATTGGTCTAGTTGTGACCTTATCCGAATTAATATTTTGGATTTGAAGGTCAGCGGCACCTTCCAAATCTAGATTATCATGATCGTTTTCCATGACTGTAGGTTTCGGCATTGTGATTTTAATTTTCCCTGATCTCAATTTCATTTATTTTAATATTGATTTAGGATTTCTACGGAAGGAACATCCTATATTTTCGTTCGATGTAGATTTTTTAGTTTAAAATTCTAATTTCGCTCGAGAAATTTTAATTAAAATTTTAATTTGTCATTTAATGGTTAGAGAGTTCAAAAATATGATTATAATCGTCATAGGACCCTTTGTTTAGAAGATACGTCGCGTGACCTTGCCACGACTCACGGGTATTGTTCGCTGCACGTGCGAACTTGTTTGCGCGCACGAAAAATTTGTTTGGTCCGGCCGTTTGAAATATTTAATTTAAACCCAAATGAACTATATTTTCCATTTTAGGTTTCCTTTTTTATTATATTTGAAACAGTATGATCATAATTTCTGAAAGATAGATCTAACTTTCCAAAAATATATTATTTTTCCGAATTATCCGTTTTTCGGTTTCAATATTTGAACATTCCGAATTTTGGTTCAATTTTTCACTTCCCCACGTAACAATTCACTTCATAAATATCAGATGAAATACATATGAATTAAATACATTGTACCTATCAGGAAATAAATCACATGGCATGGCAAACAAATCAAATCAACAATATAAAATCATCAATATAAAATGGTGATGCTATCAAAATAATCAAGGCAGATGGATCAGTAGCAAGTTGGAGTACGAGTAAGAAATGTTGTGCAATTGTTAACATTGTATGTGTATGTGTATCCTTATTTGTCAGCAGGTTTTTAATTTTAAGGATAAAAGGTGGGTTTTTTCGTTCGGGCGCCAGGTATTACGGAGGCAATGCAATGCCGAGGAGGGAAATGGGCAGATTGGAAAGCCGAGAAGAAGGTGAAACACATTGAAAACAAATCTAGTAATAGTAAAAACGGCGATTTATTGCCACTTACATGCCGTGGGCGGCTGTCAGCCCGTGGCGGGTGCTGATGAGCGAGAGTTTCCTCGTAGAGGATGAGCGAGTCGGTGGCTATCGGGGGTGACCCGAGCGAGGGCCGTGGTGGTGGCAGGAGATCTTCCCTCACGAAGCGGTTCCAGCGAGAAGAGAGCACTAGGTACACACACAAGGGGAAAAGCGGCGCGAAAGCCGAAAAGGGCGAGAGCAGCCGACTTGGAGTCGAGCGAGCACAGACTGAGGAACTGCTGCGCTGTTCCTCGGGACTTCGGGTCCCCTCGGGGGATTCCGTTCCGTCTCGTGTGCGGCCCGGCAACCCTTTCGTGCAGGGTCGTACCGAGTCCCGTGTTATGGTAACATTTATGTTACAAAGTGAAATTTTGTTTAAGGCAATAGGACAAAAGTTACAAACGTTTGAAAGTAAGGCTTTGCTTTAAAAACCCAAACATTGTACCCCCTCCACTTTGATAAATAATTATCAAAATGAATTAATTTTTGGTGTGAGGAGTACTATCTAGTAGGACTACAATTGGGCCAATTTTTAGCCCGATCGGACAACTTTCATTTTCGAGGTGGGTACACTTAAGAAATTATGCCTCATATGCGTTGTGTCAAGGGGGTTGCTTTTGAACGTTAAGGGTTGGAGACCAAAAATCGATGTTGGTATTTTTGAGGAGTGAAGTGGTGAGGGAAGAGTGGGGGAAGGCATACATGGCGGTCTCATGTCTCCCGTGCATTCGAGTTGCGACTTGTACCAAAAAAATCGGTACTGTTGTACTTTTTACAACAGCGCGACTGCCGAAAGGTTAAAAAATATCGATTTAAAAACAATGTAAGATTAAATTCTTAAAATATGGTAAAAGTTCATTTTTGCGTGATATATACGTAGGGCTGTGCCTCTAGATTATAAATTTTTAATTTACTTCTTTTAAAGAAAATCATTAAAAAATTAAAATGTCTCTACTAGAAAGTATTCTGATATGATTAATAGATAGATAAACGTTTATTTTTTAGCCTGCTGGCCTTAAAAAATTGACTTGCTTACACTTCTTTTACAGAATTTTCTTAAAACTAACCCTTAAAACTAACATCCTTCCACACCTTATCCCTCCGCGGCTAATCCCTAATACTTATCTACTATTTACAATATTTACATTTACTTATATTTACTTCCTTCTCTATTTACAATCTTTCCTTCTCCATTCCTCTTCCTCCTTCCTTCTCTTCTTCTCCATCTTACCCAAGACTCCCTTCACCCATGCTACTGCCCTTTTGTCCCCCCTTTCATGCATCAGTACCTCCATGCTTATTCCACTCCTTTCCACCTCTACGCACACTCCAACCAATGCTCCACTCTTGCCTCCCCCTTCCCACATAGTTCACACATCCTCTTTTCCCTAGCGAGCCAGAACCTATTATAACCCTCCATGCACCTACATCTCATCCTCGCTATAAGCTCCTGACTTCCTTTCTCCCCTTTCTCACACAAATATTGCGCTCTCGTCTTGGCATAATCCACACATAGTTCCCATTAAACCTTGTCTCTCTTATTCTCTCCTCCCATGCTGTCTTCTCTCTCTCCATGATGTTTTTCTTAACCAACTCATATACCTTCCTTCCTTCCTCATGCATCCTTCTCACTTCATCCATCTGCAGTCCTTTCGTTCTAAAATACCTTTCTCTTTCAACCTCCATCTTCCCACCCCCTCTCCTGTTCTCCTTCTCCCACCAACACTCCCTAACCAGCTTACTTCCCCCCTCTTCCAAAAATTTCTCCTCATACTTACACGCCCGACTCCCCGCTAGAATCCCTACACTCGTTCTCCCCGTCTCCCTCCTGACAATATAATTAGGCGTGTTCCTTGCCAGCCCCAGTGTCCACTTTACATACCTCTCCTGTGTCCTATTTACCTCTTCGCTTTCCTTCCACCCCCACACCTCTACTCCATACAATAGGACACTCATCACTAGCGAGTCAAACAATTTCATTCTCCTTCCAAAATCATCTGCGAATAACTTCTTTCCCAACCCCCACACCTGCCTCATCACCACATTTGCCCTCCTCATTCTCTCTTTTATGTTGCCATCCACTCCGCCATTCCTCCGAAACAAGAAGCCCAGGTACACAAACTCTTTCACCTCCTGCACCGCCTTTCCCTTCCACTTCCACTCCCCTTCCTTACCACTTCCACCTCCTTTTCTGAAAACCATAACCTTGGACTTTTCCGCATTCAGTTATAACCTGTTCTTATCCAGGTATCTTCTCAACCTCTTCATCATTTCCTTTAAGGCCTCCTCGCTTTTTGCCACCAACACTATGTCATCTGCATACGCTAGCGACCAAATTCTAACCCCTCCTATCCTGACTCCTCCTACTACTCCGGCCTCCAGCTTACTTTCCATATCCGCAATTAAAATCGCAAAAAGCGTTGGCCTAAGCGGACACCCTTGTCTTAATCCCCTATCCATCCAGAATCCCTCCGAAATCCCTTGTCCTCCTCTAACCTTATCTTTGGTCTCTTCATATATCTCCCTTACCCTCTCGATCAGGCCTCTCTCCACTCCCCTATCCTCCATCGCCTCCCACAACCTCCCCCTATCCACCGACGGAAACGCGCCTTTTAGATCCACAAAAAACGCGTACACTCTCGACCCCTTCTTCGCTAATTCTCTATCCACAATGTGCTGCAGAACGTAGATATTGTCGATAGTACTCCTACCTGCCCTAAAGCCCGCCTGCGTCTCCGGCAATATTCCTTTCCCCTCGACATCCTTCCGCAGCCTCTCCGCCACCACCATCGCGTATACTTTATACGCCGTATTCATTAGTGTAATTCCTCTATAATTTTCCTGCCTATCCCTATCTCCTTTCTTATACAGAGGTACTATTAACCCTTCTCTCCACCCTCGTGGGAATCCCTCCCCCCTCCATACTTTCTTCACTACCTCCTTCAGCCTCTCCCTAACCTCTTGTGTACTAAACAGCCATGCTTCGTTCTCTATCCCATCCAGCCCTGCTGATTTTGACCTTCTTAACTTCCTTATCTCTTTCTCTATCTCCTCGTCATTCAACTCCTCCATCTCTGCCTCGCCCGTTCTTCTACTCCCATCGTCTCTCTTCGTTGAATCTGAGCCCTGGAATGATTCTTTAAACAACTCCCTCCACTCCTCACTCCCTATCTTCTCGCTTATCCCTACTCTACGCTTCCTAAACCTATTTATTATCTTCCAGACGTCCCCCTCTGTCTTAACATTTCCTAACTCCTCCTCCAGCTCTGTCTCCTTTTCCTGTTCTTTCTTCTTACACATCAATCTAAACCCCTTCCTCATTTCTACGTACTCCTCCCTTTTCGCAGTACCCTCTTTCCACTTCTTATACTTCCTCTTCACCTTTCTTTTAATCTTTTTACATTCCCTATCTCACCACGGCTTCACCATTCCTTTCTTCTTCTTTTTAAATGCCTTCTTTTGCACGCACCCTTTCACTTTCTCTTTTAAATCCTCCCATATCTCTTTCACCGTCTCCCCTTCGAAGCGTACCTTCCCTAACTGCTCCTTATACTTCTCTATCGCCTCCCTCGTCCAGCTAACCCTCTCCCCCGTCGACACTTCTTCCCCACCTTGCCTTCCGCTGATCTCACCCCTTATCCACAACCCTAATGGCTGATGGTCTGACTCTACCCTCCCTTCTACTGCGAATCTCTCCATCTCCTCCCACCCTTGCATATTCATAACTACATAATCTATTACCGATACCCCCACCTTACCTGCGTATGTGTATTCTCCCTCTTCGTCCCCAGTAGCCATACAATTTGCTACCGCCCAGCCTCTATCCTCCATCCAGTCCCTTAGAATCTCCCCCTCCTTATTTATTAACCTATCCTTCGAATTTCTTTCGAAGCTCTCCCCTTCCCTGTAAAGGCCCCCTTCCCTCCCCATCCTGGCGTTAAAGTCCCCACCCAGTACCACCATACCCTCCTCTCTTTCACCTAACAGGTCTTTCACCCTTTCTTTAATTCTTTCCATTCCATCCTTATTGTACACTGTCACAAACTTACTGCTTACCCCTCCTATCTTCACTTTCCTCATTTGCACTCCCTCCCCCTCTTCCTCTCCGTGAGCTTCTTCCTGTAATCCATCTCTAACCCCCGTTATAATTCCCCCACTAGCCCTTCCTTTCTTCTTCACTCTGACCGCCTCCTGGAGTCTCTACCTATACCCCCTTGGCAGCTTTGGCTCTATTCTATCCCATTCCTTTCTTTCCACCAACGTCTCTACCAGTCCTACTACATCAAATTCCTGGATATACCTCCAGAGCTCCTCATCCTTCTTCTTTACCCCTGCTACGTTCCAGTAAAGCACCTTCACAACTCCTCTACCCTGCATTACCCCCACCCCCCTACTTCCTACGAAACAAATTCCCCTGCACTTCCTTCAAAACCTCTTTCTCCTCGTCCCACACCCACATTTTCTTGTCTATTTTTATTTTCCGATATCCTACCTTCGCCGATCTCCCTTCACTCCTCTCCCTCCTAGCCCTGTCGTACAGCATTCTCTGTACATCCCTTTCCTTTCTGGTCAAATCGTGATCGATGAAAACTTCCTTATCCTTTATCCTATTTTTATTCCGCATCACCCCCAACTTTTCTTCCCAGCTCTCCAACTCCACAACCGCCACTTCTTTCTCCTTTCTCCCCTCCAACTTAACTTTCCCTACCCTGCCTTTATTCCACCCTATGCCCTGTAGCAGCGCTTCCACGCCCTCCCTTTCTTCCCCGCTCTTCATCTTCAACCCTCTTATCACAATATTATTTTTCCTGTCTGCCTTCTCCTTTCTCTCCATTCTCAGCTCCATTGCCCTTATCCTTATCCTTTCCCTATCCGCCCTCTCCTCCTTTTCATTCCTACGCTCTCCCACTTTCTCTTCTATCATATTCCCTACCCTCTCCCAAATACCTTTAATCTCGCCCCCAATACCCCCGTCTCCTATTTCCATTTCCGTCCTGCCCTCCACCTTCTCAAGCCTTTTTTCCGTCCTTTCTTGCCACACCCTAATCTCCTCTTCCATCTGTTTTATTTTAACTTCTTTTTCTTTTCTTTCCCTCTCTAACCTATCTACTCTCTCTCTCAGCTCTTTCACCTCCTTTTCCCATTTCTCATCTCTGATTCTCAAGTCCTCCCTCATGCCTTTCATCTGCTCCTTGGTCCCCTTTACGTCCTCCCTCAGCCCGCTGATCTCGCCTAACAACATCCCGAGAGCTTCCTTTTCCAACATCCCCTCCATTTTTTTGGGGGGTGACCTAGGTGTTATCCCGCTTTTTTTAAACGGGCTCTGGACCTCGCTTTTCTCCGGACTCTCTTGGCTGTCTCTCTTCCTTTTCAAGAGATCCTCCCCGTCACTTGCGCTCGGCGCTCTCTCCCTTACCTTCTCGCTTCCTTCGTTGCCACCGTCCCGCTTTCTCCCTCTCCCCGAGGCACCGCTCGACACCGGGCGACGCGTTGTTGGCCGTCGTGGCTTTTGGAAAATTCCCTCCCCATCAGTTTCACTACCAGCATGCCCAGTACTCTCGCTGCCCACCTCCCGCTCTGCCGCCGGTAACTGGGACCTATTCATGCAGTACCTTCCGCAACCGACAGATGTCTCTGCAAAATGTTGGCGTCTTTCGCCGCCAAATTTTCCTTCTTTTTCCCCCCCTTTTTTTTCTTCAATTCCTCAGTCCCTGCAGACACCCCTTTCTCTCCCTTAGCATCCCCTAACTCTGCGAGAACCACCCTTGACACCTCGAAAGCCCAAGACTCCTGACCACGAACTCCCCCGATTACTTGCCAACCTAATCTCACTTTCCCTATCCAACTAAATCCCACCTCACACCCACGCTGAAACTCACTTTTTATCTCCCCAATTCACCCCACACAAACCTACTCACCTCCTCGGCTTCCACCCTGACACTCCACTCACACCTTCCACACAAATTCCGTAAAATTCTCTGACCACCTGTCACTAAACACGTTCTCACTTCCGCCACCAACATGCAAGTCCCTTGATATGATTACTATATTCTGATATTTTCCAAAAAATTGTATTAATTAATGCGAGTTTGGCAAATAATTAGGATTGTAAATAATATAAATCTTTGTATTGAAATACCACCTAAAGTTGATATTCTTTTAGTTTTAAGTAATCTATAATACAGCGACGCAATATCAATAATACTAATTAATCTTTTAGTCATGTCAGAATGTCTGGCGAACCTGGCTCTGGTGCTGGAAAAGGAGGCGGTGGTGGTGGTGCCATCCGCGAAGCTGGTGGTTCCTTTGGTAAAATGGAAGCTGCTAGAGAGGATCAGTTTTTCTATAATCAGGTTGCTAACAATTAAGTAATAAAAAATACACACCTACAATTTGTTAACACATAAGAATTTGAAAGCGCATGCGTCATTAGTTTACAATTTTCAATTAAAGTGTGATACAAAAGCAAAAAATAATATTAAAGAAAGCATTCAATAGAAAATTTTTTAAATAAAAAGATAGTATTAAAATTGAACTCAATGCATTTTCTCAATTATTTTGATTCAGCAAAAGGAACAGTTGCAAAAATTGCGCGAAGGAATTCATGACGAGATCTCTTTTCACGAAGAACAAATCAAGCGCCACCAGGAGGCAATCAATCGCCACAAGAAGAGGATCACCGACATGGAGAAGGAAGAATAAGCAGTTAAATTTACAGAATCTAAATTCTATTTATTTTGAGAGCACAGCAAGTTTTGCATTATCACAAAGAGTGTACAGCGATCATTGTAGAGGTTCAGTTTATAATTTTTTGTATTACCCCGTATTGTTTATACTACAGTGTTTTAAATCATATTTGAGAAAACTAGTTGTTCATGTAAGATAGATATAGACTTGTATTGCTGCGATTGTTTGAGTGCTTTCACTTATTGTTAGTATGATACGCTTTTAATCATTTTGCTTCTACCTTAATTTGAAAATAAAAACAAAGTTAAATATAAAAATATTTTCTAGAAGAAGTTAATTGCGAAAGTTGGTCTCTTAATCGATTCTCGATAACATTACATTTTCTCTTGTCTTCTCAAAGTTTGGCGATCGAGTTTAATTCTAGATATATGACATTTATGATATAAAAATTGAAATGTGGGATTGTGCGTTTATGTATTTACGTGACAAATTATCTGCTGTAATTCTAATGATACCAAGATCTACTTTTACTCAATAAAATAATTTTTTGTTTTATTTTTCGAAATTTCACTGGGTATGGAAGCAAGTAAGTCAGATGCTTGAATTTCATTGACAGTTTCAATTGATTACTTTTTGGTTGGATGAATACAAAGTAAGTATTTGTTGAATGTATGTAAAACCGACGCAATAGGAACACATTCTCGGGCAAAAATGTATCCTACGAAAGCGAATATTACTATAAACAGGTATGTGTTTCTGAAAATTCTTCAAGTATTTTTGTTCTTCCGGTATTTCAATTTAACTTCTGTATAGGGCTGTGCCAAGAACTCAATGTTTGAACGAGTCGAGCTTACTAGGTTTCGCGTCGAGTCAAGCTGATGCCCTAATATTGCCGCTCGGTACCTTTGGTTTAAAATGTCCGCAAAAGCCCCCTAATTATGGATATTAAGGGTACTTTTTCAAAATCCTGGTCTTTTTTTGTTTAAACCATTTTTATTAAAAATGTAATTATTTATCAACAACAAGTTTTTCTAAAGATATATTTGGAAAGCTCATGGAAAAAAAAACTTTTATGTTTCATACAATTTTTCATAGAGCTAACCGTTTTCAAGTTAGAGCTTTATAAACAATTGAATTTGCACTAAAATTGACATTTGTGGCTGGATATTACTGACGTGATATTTAAGAAAGTCAGATATACAAAAAATCGAAAATGAGTTTTTTATATTGTTGGAATCGTAGAAAAAAGATACATCCGATTATGAAAATTGTTGTATGTATACCATTAAGCCATTTCCCTTTCAGGGTAGGCGGGACACTACCTAATTCGGGTAGTGTTTCTAGGTGGATAGTTTTCTTGTAGTTATAAATAACAAGTTTGGGCTCACCACACCCATAATATGCCAACAGCACACAGTATTCTCGAATGGTCACCCATCCAAGTACTAACCGCGCCCAACGCTGCTTAACTTCAGTGATCTGACGAGAACTGGTTTTTTCAGCGTGGCATGGCTGTTATGTTATATAATTAAAGACAATTTTTGAATAACTATTGTAAAAAATCTCGTTCCACAATTCTGGCGAGTCGTGTTATGTAAGAAACCCGGGTTTATAGAAAATTTGACGGATCTGCACAAAGTGTGACACTGAGGCTCGAATACAGCACCCAAAATCACGTAACAAAGCTGGTTCTACCAGACCGGGCCTTTTTGCCTGACATTGACTGGGTCTCAGAGGACGTGATATCACGTAAGAAAGCAGTACAAAGATACGGCTTGGCTTTCTTCATGTTACGGGACCTCAGAAAAAGCAGCATCTGATCTGTGTTCGCCAGAAAGCAGAATCTGCAGAACCGGCCTTTTTGCGTGATTTCGATAAATATTTTTGGCCGGATCTGCATTTTTTATAACAAATTAACAATTTATTAATTTTTTGCAGAAATGAGAAGATAATATGTAAATTACCCTAGAACAACTAAAACAAATTTTGAAAAGTCATTTTAAATGAGCGGTCTGCACGAATAATGATTTGAACAGTTTTCGTAGATTGTCTCGGTTTGCTCTTTTTGTAGATCTGGCTTTCTTAAATCTCACGGCAGATCTCGACACCTATTGAACCGAAAGATTTCGAAAAAAATGTAAATCATTTCTCAGGCCACTTGCTCCACGTTCAAAAAAGAAATTTTCCGACGAAGCCAAAAATTTTGTGAATATATAAGTGTTAATACTGGTACTTTTTTAACAACTTCGTGTACAATTTTTTTGTACTTAGTAAAAAACTTTCTTTACAAGGTCGATGCTATAATTTTTGTTAAACTTTTGAGGAAATCGCGCTGATTATCAATACTTTTTTACGTAGCGAAACTCTCAATAGTTTTTTTGTTAACAAAATATTTTATAAACAAATGCGCATATTTGATATTGCTTCCGTTTTTAAACGTGATTTTCAAATAAGATGAAAAAGAACAACTTTTTCTCTTTCAGATTTTCTTTTAATTAAAACCGTTTGTAACTATGGCCTTATAAATAATTAATTGCAAAATAATCTTTAGTATGTGCCAGCTGCAATTATTGTACAGTTAAGATTTTCGATTTTTTTAGTTATTCATCTGGTAGCTTCCCAATAATCTTTTTCTCTGTTATCACTCTGAAAAAATAGTTCTTTTGTTAATAACGAAGCAATTATTATCAACAAAATTGTAGGTTAACAAAACCTTCTCTTTTTATTCGCGTTTCTTGAATCAGGAACAAAGAAAAACCTTAATCTCTCCTAAATTTGTTCTTAATTCAAATCTTTTGTTAATTACGATCTTATAAACAAATTATTGCAAAATAACGATTGGTCTCTGCCAGCTTTAATTTCACATTTAACATTTCTTTAGTTATTTATCTGCCAGCTAAGGCAGCTTCCTAATACTCTTTTCCTCGGTTACTGTTCTGAAAAAATCGTTCTTTTAATAAAAATAATGGTTAGTATATAACAATATAATTATATATAAATAAAGGAGAAATAAATAATAATTGTTATTAAAAGAACTATTTTATCAGAGTAGTAACAGAGAAAGAGATTATGAGGAAGCTGCCAGGTAAATAACAAAAAAATCTTAAACGTAAAATTAAAGCTGGAACAGACTAAAGATTATTCTGCAATTCATTGTTTATAAGGCAATAGTTAACAAATGGTTTGAATTAAACGAAAATCTATAAGACAAAAAGTTTCTTTTTTATCTTATTTGAAAATCACGTTTAAAAACGAAAGCTATATCAAATATACGCATTTTTTATAAAAACTGTTAGTAACAAACAAACTATTGAGTTTTTTTCAAAGTAAAAAAGTATTGGTAATCAGCGTGATTTTCTCAAGAGTTAAACAAAAATTACAGCATCGAACGAAGTACAAGAAACTGTAAACATAGTTGTTAAAAAAGTACCAATTTTAAAACTTATCTATTAAAAAAAGTTCATTATTATTAATATTTCCTGGGTTGAGACCGTAAGAGCCTCTGACGCCTGGGTGATCCCGTTGCGTCTCGTTGTAAGCCTAAGCGTGACCCCAAAGCCCTCTCCATATGGCGAAGACCGCAGCCACGCTATTGGCCGACATTTCTGGCTGACTGATGCAGATACTGCTCGTGAGTGTAAGTCGTTTCTCCGCAATCGCGGGACAGTGACAAAGGATATGAATATCTGTCTCAAAATCTCTGCCGCGCAGACGACAGAGGGGACTTTCTGCGAGCCCTATCTTATGTCTGCGATATCCGAGGTTTCCATGCCCTATATACATTTCTGCTAGGACTTTGACTTCGTTCCTTTCGAGCTAAAGTGTTTCCTTCGTTCGATCAAGGTTTAGCTTTAAACCCAAGAGTGTTTTGGCCTGTCAGTAGCCAGTGGCCAATTCCCACTCATTCTGCTATTCCTCGATCAGCCAACTGTTGATTTCTTCAGTGACTAACCTCCTGGAAATGTCTACAACTGGCTCGGATCCAAAGTAGAGTCACTCGGTTTAGCGTCGCTAGGTTGTTCAGTGCCTTAAAGCACTCCCATACTAAGAGCGACGTAGTCGTTGTTCCATTCGGGGCCACTATAGCAGCCCTGCTGTCTGAGCAGATACGGATGTTTCTTTTCTTGCCATACTCCTGTGTCTTAAAGGCACACTGGATCATGGCCACAATCTCAGGTTGTAGAACTGTGGCGTAGGACCCCAATGGGATTCTGAAGCCCATTCCACTCCTTCTACAATATACACCGGCTCCTACCTTCTCCTTGTTTCTGGAGCTATCTGTAAACCAGTTGTCCCCATCACTGAGCAGGTGTGCTTCGCCGTTAACCCAACCCTTCGCTGATAGGCTAACATGATACTTCTTGTCGAAGAGATAGCGAGTGGGTGTTTTGTCCCTGAGCATGCTCAAGGTCGGCCTACTCGCGATGTCGGTTGGGATCCGCACTGCCATCGAGATCCTTTCGCCTTTTACCATATTTAATCTCCAGGCCGCCCTCGCAGCCACGGCCTTGATGGTGAGATAGAGGAGCTCCAACCCTGTTAGTGCCCTCAATGCCAATATCAGTGTACTCGTGGTTCCCCACTTATACCGTCTGGTGAATACAACCACGTTTGTCTTACTCGGATTGACCGATAATCCAGTCTTCTTGCACCAAGAATCCACTATCCCCAGTGCTTTCTGCAGTACTCCGAAGAGCACATCCAGATGCTGGCCCCGCACGATAACCAATATATCGTCCGCGTAGGCTATACTGTGGTAGCCCTGACTCGTTTGCAGATGGAGCAGTTCCTCCACTACAAAGCACCACAGCAGGGGCGATAATACACCTCCCTGTGGACATCTCGAGTCAACGGTTCCACATAAAGTGGTCGTTGTTAGGTTCCTGTTGGTTAACAAGTGGCAGGTCCATTCCACGACTGCAATAGATACACAATGTGCAATCATAGTTAAAACCTCCTTCGATATCCATAAAGGTTCCAATCGCGAGACCTTTCTCCTTCAGTTGTTTACTGTTCCGCTTAGGGCTGTCTCGGTCAAGTCACCAGCCCTGTAGGCGTGTTCCTCCTTGTGAAGTGGCTTACTTGATGAAGTATAACCGATTCTGCCTGCTTTCGGAATGAAAACTACTCTCGTGCCTCTCCATGCCGTCAGAACATATCCCAGCGTCAGACTAGCCCTAGCAAGTCACACGAGCGGTCCTATGATGATCTCTCCCGCCCTCTGCAAGAGGACCGGATATATGCCATCTGGACCGGGAGACATGTAAGGACTGAAAGTCTTCAAGGACCACCTGACCCTGGAGGGAGTAACAATCTCGTTGGCTAGCCGCCGTTTCGGACCTAGCTGGGCCACAGTCGGCTTTGGTTGCCTCTGAGGTGTCGCTCCCTTTTCTCCAGACCTTATGAAGGCCGGAAAATGTGCCTTGATCAGGTGAGCCAAGGTCTCCTCGTCCGATGCTGGGTATCCCCCGTCGGGCAATTTTAAGTTGCCGACAATAGCATCCGGGTTTCGAGAAAGCAGATTGTCCAGTCTAGCTGTTCATCCGTTTTCCCAAAGGAACTCTTCATAGGCTTCCCGCCCGTCTTAAAACTAACTAACTCATCCGTTCTGCCAGTACTGGAACGTCTAAACCTCTCTTTGGTTTTCCTGCGAAGCTCTTTTAGTTTCCCCTTCTAACAGTGTGTCTCCCCAGCCTTTCAAACTCTTGTGGGTCGACAATTACTTTCATAAGTAGATTTTATGGCTTCTGTGAAAATCTTGGCTGCCATCCCCAGGGTGTCCACGTCTCTAATTGACCTGGGCACCTCCGAGAGTGCACTCCTTAGTTCCGTGGAAAACTAGTCCCAGTCCCTTCTTCTTGGATTTCTGGCCCACTTGGGGTCCGCGGGTACGAAGGATTCCAACTGGAACTCTATCTGTGCGTGATCTTAGAGAGTGGGTTCGTCTGAGACTCTCCACTTCTTGACATTGTCTCTAAAACTAGCGGTACAGAGAGTGATGTCGATGACTTCCTCCCTGACCGAGTTACGAAACGTCGGGGTACTCCCCGTATTAAGAATATCTGAATCAGTAGTGATTAGGTATTCCAATAGATCATTACTTCTTGAGTTGATGTCCGTGCTGCCCCACAAAGTATGTTGAGAATTAGCATCGCACCCCAGCAGAATAGGAAGACCCCTTACCTTGCAGTAATCCAGCAGTTCGCATACCTCCACTGGTATGTTGGTATCACTGTCATATGGAAAGTAGGTCGATTCCATGACTAGCTTCCCTATTCCTTTAAGATCTGCGGCTATCACCATCAGGTCTCTCGAACATAACTCTAGCAGCGGGACAACGTTGACTCCCTGCGGCATTATGCAGGCTCTTGGTTTGGCCGCCTTGAGGTCACCGTAACAAAGAACGGCCCCACCCCCCAAACTAATACCCTTATGGGATATCGAACTAACCAAGGTTCCTGGATTAGCGAGATACCTGTGTGCCTCGCAGCCATGCCCTTCTGCAGAACCGCAGAGACGCCTTTGCTGTGATGCAAGTTAATCTGGGTAATGGTTAGGCCAGGAGCAGTCATTTTATGTCTGCTCCCGGTATTCCTGTGTCTCGACAGGCTCCTTCTGTCCTTGGCCGGCAACCCTAAAGTTGACCTGTTCAAAGTGGTAGAAGGGCCTGTTGTTGGGACCGCAAGAACCCACGTCTGGGACTCAGGAATTTGCACAACTAGGAGGTGCTTGGGACTGCCCGCTGTGTCTTCTTCCTGAGGCCTGTCGTGCCTGACGATTCGCCAGGACGCTGTCCTTAGTGAGAGGTTGAATCCCTCCAACCGCCGAAGGACCACAGACGGGTCTTCCAGTTTAGCTGAGAACTACGCCGTAGCCCTCACCACCCAATGGGCACAAACGTTATATGGTCGTCCGACGGACCTATTTTTTTGAACGTCTTTAGGACTTGTGTGGATAACGTGTTAAAATTGTTTATAGAACTTTAACATGTCCTCAGGATGTTTGCATAAGGTTCTGCATATGTTAGTCTTAACGTTTGTAGATCGTTAAAATAACGACATAAGGACGTTCTTAATACGTGAAATGTCCGGCATTATGGAGTCCTTTGGACGTCCTCACATGGACGTTTATGTAACATGTCAGAAATACGTTCTGAAAACGTGCTGAAAATGTAATCGAAAATTTTCTCGTAAAAGTATAGATACGGATATAGTGGTGAAATTGTGTGAAATACTCAAATACTCAACACCTGGGGTTTTGGAATTCTTCTAATTCATCCCCCTTTCCTTTAAAGACAAATATATTAAATCTGACCATTTATAAAAATTGAGGCAGATCAATTTGCGTTTGATTCTTTTTGTTGTAATAGTCCTTCTTACAATTATAAACATTAAGGACAAAATGCAATCTACTTCGTTTCTTGTTCTAAATTTTATTTTTATTTTGATAAGTTAATTTTCCCCACTGAAAATTCGAGAAAAAATTTATTATTATTGGAAAATAGAACGTTTCGTTTTCTGTTTGTTACTCAAATTAGATTGGAGTATAAAAAAGTTAACTACTGAACGACGATGCGTTTGAAGTCGCCTTCAGCCCACGTTATAGATAAGAATTATATTTTGTTAAAGTTTTTAATGTTGCAAGAAAAACTATTGCGATTACTCCGTGACCTTTTAACGCAAAATTTCACTTAGAGTCCGAATTTCAACAAGTGAAATGTTCATCTTCCTTTTTTAATGAGTTTTTCTTGCATGATACGGAGAGGATACGATGAGGATACTGTGAGGATACGCTGTAGCGTATCTGCTCCGTTCGTTCGGTCCGCCAGGGAATACTAAAACTGCAAATGATTTTATGCTTTTTTATGTTTTTTTATATATACACGTGGAAAAAGTGAGATTTTATTTGACCTAACTTTTAATTTTCTGCCATTTAAACGAAAATATATATTTATATTTTTCTTTACTTACCAGTTTCTTCAACACAATTCGTGGCACGCAAACATCAATTGAGGCTCAAATATACGAAGAATAATATCGCAATGATCGAGTTCGTTGAAATTTTATAACAATTAACTACTGGAAAAGCACTAGTGTACACTACAACATGACGCTCACGTAACCTCACTGACGGCAATGTCAGCAACGATGTTCGGTGAACCGTGAAGTTTGACAATTGCGCATGTACAATACAGGTACAAATATCATTTGAAATAAGAATAATACATAAATCATTTAAAATACGATATTAATTTGATTCAACTGAAGAGAATTTGATGAATAAAAAATATTATTAACATATTGTTTATATTTATTCAGCAAGGACTACGACGAAATATGAGTGATGGCTGAATGAGCCTCATTGTGCACGCACGCATTTATCTGTCACTCTATCGCAGAATGTGCTTGCCATTTGCGTGCGATATGGGTCGCATCGTGCGACTCGCACGCGTGCTTGAAGCGTGCGTCGCACGATTGTTATCTGGGATGCAATTCTGGTATAATGAAAATCATTTGTTTTTACCAAAAAATTGCCGCAATTAATGAAAACTTGAAACTTGTTTGATTTTAAGAAAATATCCCTGGCGGACCAAACTAACGGATCGGATACGCTACAGCGTATCCACATCGTATCCTCTCCGTATCATGCAAGAAAAACTCATTAAAAAAGAAAGATTAACATTTCACTTGTTGAAATTCGGATTCTACGTGAAATTTTAACTTGAAAGGTCACAGAGTAATCGCAATAGTTTTTCTTGCAACATAAAAAACTTTTAAAAAATATAGATAGATAAACGTTTATTTTTTAGCCTGCTGGCCTTAAAAAATTG
>CAKNYM010045549.1:61280-77780 GCA_932195095.1 Andricus curvator | reverse complement strand
CAGATACTGTTAAACTGTGTAGAGGCAGTAGTGGCGCTCTCTGTCGGGTTTTTTTGGTACTACCACTTGGAAGTATATATTTACGGATATCATTTCATGGAGTCGGATAGGGCTGGTTTTCATATTTCGAAGCAGTGACAAATAAATTAAAAAGGGATGTAAGTAAAAGTATTTTTGAGATATTAGGAGGTTTTTTTCTTCAATCAAAGTTTATCGTTTATAAAAATTTCTTTGTTAGAGAAATGAAAAATATTATTCTAAGACATAATCTCACATGCAAAAGCCAATTAATCCTTTGCATTACAACAAATCATACTTCTAGTATTTAAATATATATTTTACATATGGAAAATATTTTTATATTGATCAATTTTGATAATTTTGAAAGTTTATTTACACGAAATTAAGCGAAATTTAATATTTACGAGAATTTGGGGGAAGCAGAGTTTGGAATGAATTGCTTTCAGGGATTTGTAGGTTCATTGACTTATAGTGTCCGGGGGAACCGCTAGATGGAGCTGATTTTGAAGCCAAGTCATCAAAACGATACATGGGAGTGCCACCACTATGGTTTATCAGTTCTTTGTCGATGTCGAATTTTCATAGTAATGTTCCTTTTAGGCCTTTGAATGAAAAGAGTAAGAATTTTGAATAAAATTTGACTAAAATAAAACAATATTTTTAATGCTTGGAAAATGTATTGTTTTTTTTTTACTTAATTTTTACTTGAATATCAATATGTGAAATTTTAAGTCTATTTATGTGTACGACTTTTGATGCTTTATCTATTTTAATTTTTAAGTTTCCATTTCCTAGTATTTCTAAAACTTCATGAGGGCCTGAATAATAATTGTCGAATTTTGTAATTTTTCCTCCTTCTAGTAAGAATACTCTATCTCCTACATTGAAATCTTGAGGGTTAATTTTTCTGTCGTAATATTGTTTAGATTTTTCTTTTGCTGCTATCAAATTTCGTCTTGCTACATTTCGCATTTCATTTAATCTTGTTATTAATTTTATTGTATAATCGTCGTATGTTTCGAGTTTTTCATGTGCTGGTGGTGGTTCGCTTGATGGTTGTCGTGCTATTTTTCCAAAAGCTAACTCATATGAGGTACACTTTGTGCCTTCGTGTACACTTGTATTATAAGAGAATATTGCTAATTCTAACCATTCGTCCCATTCTGAATTTTTATCAACAAATTGTTTAAGATATTCTGCTAATGAATGATGAGACCTATCAAGTGATCCGTTTGATTGAGGGTGAAATGCAGTTGTTTTAAATTGCCGGATTTTAAATCGCTTCGCTAATATTCTTAATAAATTACTTAGAAAATTTTGTCCTTGATCTGTTGATACTCCTTTCGGTGAACCATAAATGCATATAAATCTTTTGATAAATGCGTCGGCTATAGTACTCGCTTGTTGATTTGGAAGGGGTATAGCTAATGAGTATTTTGTGAAATTATCCTGGATCGTCAAAATGTTCAAATTACCAGATGTTCTTTTAGGAAATGGACCAACTATGTCCATAGAAATTTGTTCGAAGGCTGTACCGGGTGTATCAGTAATAACCATCGGGCTTTTCGTTTTTACGCTAACTGATTTTTTTAATTGACATTGTAAGCATAATTGTATGTATTTTTGGATATCTAAGTTCATGTTTTCCCAAAAATGTTTTTCTTCATCCCCTAGCCGAAAGTACGTCTTCCCGCTCGCATTTCTGTCCGGGAATAGTGGCTTTTGCGGCCTGCTAGAGTTAACACGATCTCTGATTGGCTGCGAGATATTTGTGGCTCGCTGGCGTAGCAACCTGACGTAGCAACGTTCAGTATTGTGTTATTGTGTACTTAGCCTCTGAAAAATATTTATCTTGACAGGTGAATGGAAAAAAACCCTCGACTCCTCGTCTGAAGGTTCTGCAAGAAGTATTACGAAAAAATAAAAAATATGTGTTTTTGATACCCGCCCCGACCAGCCAAACCTCGGCTTCGCCTCGGGTTTGCAAAAGTCGGGCGGGCGACCGAATCTTATGCATCCACTCCAATCAGTTGACCGAGAGGAGCAGCGGCGCTACGCGAGGTGGCGCGCGTTCTGATGCAGGCCACAAAAGAAAAAGCATCCGAGCTTGCAGCCGACAACGCATTTTATTAATTATCATCAATTATTAAACGTACTTTCGGCTGGGGATGAAGAAAAATAGTATACGACAAATGGCCAGAAATATTGGTTGCCCTGGCGTGCGCGATATGAGGCCTCGGCTACGCCTCGGCCTTCATATCACACACACGCCCGGAAATCCAACTTTCTGGCCTTGGGTCGTAATATACTATTTGTCTAATCCTGTTGTAAGCTTTGTTACTCCTTTATGAGCTCCTATTGCTGATGAGTGTGCTTCTTCATTTCTTTAATTAACTGATATCTTGTATCTTTTGTGGGATATTGAGTTATTCCCAAACAAATAATAACTTTTATATTTAATTCAGAAAATGATACTTGCAGTGTGTTTAATATTTCCTCCCATAGTACATTATTAACATACGGTGTTTTTGTTATACTGAATGACTTTAGTTTTAATTTTTCTGCTAAATTACGTAAGGAAAATATGCATAATTTTATGTTTTTTAACATTTCTGTAAGATTATCTTTTATTTCTCCTTCAATAGGTAGTGCAATGTGAAATTCCTTACCTTTTTTAATTTCTTTCGCGAGTGCTTTTTGAAGTTTAGTCAATTTTGGCAATTGTTTTCGTTTTTCGAGAATGCTGGACCCAAAACCACGAGGTTCTCCTTCCGTGGTTGTGGGGGTGGTCGATTATCTACTGATTCTATCGCCTTTAGATTTTCAAAATCTTCTGGAAGGATTTGGTTTTCCTTTTCCTTTTTATTATTAGTATCGTGTTCTTTGTCAGTATCGTTGATTTTATTATCGATATCATTATTTAGATTATCATTATTAACATTTTCGTCATGAAATTTATCATCAGAATAATTTTTATTTTCATACTCGAAATCATAGTTTTCTTCGTCATAATTATCTTCTTCAAAATTTTCTTCATTATTATTTTCTTCATCTTCATTTTTTTGTTCATCTTCTTCTTCATCTTCTTCTTCTGATGCACTGGTGCTTAAATAATAATTTTTATCTTCATCTTCACTGGATTCTTGTATTTCTTCTTTATCAGATTTTCTTATTTTATATCTTTCAACTCTTTCTTTTAAATGATCAAAATATTCGGGATTGGAATCGAAATCTTCCATTGTTTCAGAATTTTTTATATTTTCTTTTCTAGGCCTACCTCTTTTTTTAACTGTCGGAGTAGGGGTTACTTTTTGCTTTTCGAGCATAACCTTGCGTGGTCTATCTCGCTTTTTAATTTCTAAATATTCTGACTCGAAATTATCTTTTTCGTTTTTTAGGCTTCCTCTATTTTTGTTTTCAAAAGCAGGAATTATTTTATGTGAGTCGAGTATAGCCTTACGTGGTCTGGCTCGCTTTTTAATTTCCAGATTTGTATTTTTAAACTCTTTTTTTTTATTCTTCTTCCTGAGAATTTTCAGCAATATTTGTATTTTCTTCTTCATAATTTTCATCTATTTCTGGATTTTTTTTTAAATTTACTTCTTGTTAACATAGTATTTCATTTTGATTCTTCTTGTTTATTTGAATTAATAATTTCATTTATTTCCTTTTTGATTTTTAATTTATTTAAAAGATTTGTAATTATTGAACTCATTTCTTTTAATATTCTTACATCTGAATTTTGAATGCTTTCTTTAAAATCGTTTAATAGATGCTCATAGGCAGGATCATAATTTTTCTTCATTGATGATTGTCTTGATTTTTCTTATTTTTCTTCAAACTTGAATTTTTTGGTTTTTCTACGATAGGATTAATTTTATTTTCCCAATTCATGTTTTTGAAACTTGAACTTGCACTTCCACTTGGAGTTGATTCAACGTTAGTAATATTTATTTTAGTTTAAGTAATTTCGCTCTTTAATTCTTCTTTATTTAATATTTCTTCTCGATTTGTATTTCTTGATTTGATAATTCTTCTGGATTTCTCATTTCTTGATTTAATAATTCTTTAAGATTCCGTATTTCTCGATTTAATAATTCTTCACGATTTCGTATTTCTTTATTTAATAATTCTTTATAGTTTCTTATTTCTTGATTTATAGTTTCTTCAGGATTTCGTAATTCTTCATTTAATAATTCTTTATCATTTCTTATTTCTTGATTTATAATTTCTTCATGATATCGTATTTTTTGATTTAATAATTATTTAGTATTTCTTATTTCTTGATTTAACAATTCTTCTTGATTTCGTATTTCTTGATTTAATAATTCTTTATCATTTCTTATTTCTTGATTTAATAATTCTTCTTGATTTCGTATTGCTTGATTTGACGATTCTTTATCATTTCTCATTTCTTGATTTCAAATTTGTTCAGGGTATCGTATTTCTTGATTTAATAATTCTTTAGTATTTCTCATTCCCTGATTCGATAATTCTTCTTGATTTCGTATTTCTTGGTTTAATAATTCTTTATAATTTCTTATTTCTTGATTTAAAATTTCTTCACGATATCGTATTTCTTGATTTAATAATTCTTCATGATTCTGTATTTCTTGATTAAATAATTCTTCATGATTTCTTGATTTTTGATTTAATAATTCTTCAGGATTTCTTAAATATGGGGCATAATTTCTGAAGTGTACCCAACTCGAAAATGAAAGTTGTCCGATCGGGCTAAAAATTGGCCCAGTTGTAGTCCTATTAGATAGTACTCCTCACACCATAAATTAATTAATTTTGATAATTATTTATCAAAGTGGAGGGGGTACAATTTTTGGGTTTTTCAAGCAAAGCCTTAGTTTCAAACGTTTGTAACTTTTGTCCTATTGCCTTAAACAAAATTTCACCTCAAATACTTTTGATAGATTTTTTCACAAACTTTCTGGTGGTGATAACGATTTTTGAAAAAAGTCAAAATTTGATCCGAATTTTTGAAAATCAAAAATAAATTTGACTTTTTTTCAAATACGGGCACTTTTTTTTCTTCAAAATATTTTTAAAAGAAAGCTGAGATTTTTTCCTATAAGACCCCCAATTTTCAGAGTGGCAAATTAATTCGTCTTTGAGTAATAGAACGATACGTAAACAAGATGCCGTGATGGGGCGGGTGGCGCGCGATTTCCGCTAGTGCGCTCACGCCGAGGATCTTTGTGCAACGCTTTAGTGCCAGTTTTTCAAGTTAAGTAATATTATATAGTAATATTATGTGTCTTTCTGTTTGATTTTTTGGTGATAGTTTCAACAGTTGTTTTCTTTGCAGGCCTCTTTTGCGGTTTCTGTTTTTTGCCATTCGAGAAGATGTCGTATTTCTCAGAGGACGAAAACTTCTTGAGTTGAAGTTTTCCATTTTGAGTGGGAATGAAAGCGTGATACTGTAATGTACCTGGTATAGTGACAGCTTTGTCAAATCTGGCTTTCAGTAATTCGGTGGCTAAGGCATGATTTTCTTTGCTGCTGAAAAAAATTTCGGTTTCCTTACAGTTACTCTTTGCCCACTGAAACAAAGCATGGGGAGTGAGTATGTGATTTTTCGGAGAACATTGTAAGCTTGAACGTGCTGCTTGTCTCTTTATATTCGCTCCTATACCATCACATGCACCCTTACCATGAGATGTACCATGGAAGTGCCATTCAGCTTGGATACCAAAATCTTCTTCATGGGCTTGGAGATTAACAAAGCTACTCTTATTTTTAAAATGTTGCCCTGCACCATCAGTGAAATAGTAAATATTCTTTGGCCTGAAATGAGTTTTCAAGTAATCTACTATTATCTTTTGATACTCGTGAACAGCCACCGTGTCGTGAGCTAAGTTATCAGATATGATTGCGATACTTACGTGCTTGAGCTCTCCATCTTTTTTATAATAAATCACCACAGTGAATATTGTAGCTTGGTCGTTATTCCAGTGGAATGATTGCGCTGCATTCTGAATTATGAAGCCGTAATTCTCAGCGAAATCGAAGCAAATCAAAAACTCCCCGGGCATTAAATTTTCCTTCAGGTTTTTGAGAAAAGATGATTGCTCCTTTGAAATAAAGTGATGAGTTTTTAATTTCAACAGCCTTTCACATAAATCATCTAGGAATTCATCAGTATCCATTACCAGAGTTTTCAGACTACATCGGTCGGTCTGTAACCAAATTTCAAATCTCACTTCATTTATACAATGTTCATCAAAAGCTTTTGTGATGTTATCTTTCAAGTTCGCAGTACCTGGACAGTTTTCACACTCTCCTAAATGACAGGAACTTGAAGAGTTAGGACATACAATAGCATCCAGACAGTCGTGATAATTTGTGAGCACCATGTCAGTATCCTCTGTTAAATGTTGAATATTTATTTCATTTAACATCAACTTGACATTCTCATGATGCACGCAAACGCACACATTATGAGTGCCACTGCTTCCTGCTAGAACACAATGACGAGGTCTGAGTTTTGTGAATTTCGAAATACTGATCTTCAGGCCTACGTGTTCTGACGTAAATTGAGCATATAACTCGTTGAGATTACACAGTAGTAACCTTTTCTGAACATGTGAACGAGTTCCATCATCATTCTTGATCGACACAAAGTCTTTCATCCCTGGCATCATTCGACTTATGTCATCGCGTTCGTAAAAGGTTTTCACTAGAGTTTCAGTTTCAGGAGTCAATGCTCTTCCTCTTTTTGGATTCGGAAGCGTAAGAATTCCATGCTCTGAAACTAATTTTTTGACAGTTCTTGCTTTTCGCTCTGATGTATTGAACACCTGCATCAGTTTTCTTCGTCCCCAAGATTTTGGCGCAAGCGAAAGAAGTTGAAATTGTTCTTGAAGATCTTTAGAGGCATTGCATTTTTCGATGATTTGATCAAGTACTTCAACACCAGCTTTATGATATTTGTTTTCACACTGCAGCTTGGTGTCCAAGACATCTAAATCTTCTTCGCTGTCACATAGCTGATCTTCATCATCGTCAGAAATCATTTCATGATCCTCATATTCTACCTTATTTCTACCAGAAGGCTCTGCAACATCTCCAAAGTTCAAGGATGATGTTCCCGCTGAGTTGATGAGTTGGTATCTACATGAACTGCAAATTAGAGCTCCTTCTGGTAGTGTAGGCAATTTCAAACGCAAGTCCTGGGAAACACAACGGAGTTTAAGCTTAGTTGATTTATGCCTCACTTTTTGAAAAGGATTAATACATCTACTCTTCCAAATTTTAATCACTTTTTCAGAGGGCATCGTGCAAAAAGTATTTTTTTTAAATTGAAAAAAAAATTTTTAGAAGAGAATGACCAAAGTCACGATTTTTCCAAAAATACAATTATGAGAATAATAGATAAAGGAGAATAAGAATGAGAAAATGAAGAATAAAATAAATTCACGTACAAACCTGCTTCGATAAACTCGATTTCAGATCAAATCTGCGAGTAAATACGAATATTAAATTCCAGTTTCTTATACTGTTAAAAATTATCTTCTCTTGTGAGAATGACAACCATCTTTTGGCAGACAGCCATCTAGTGGCAGAAGTAGGAAGTGAAAAATGCGCGGGTATATTCAAAAGATATATATTCTCACTTCTAATTTTTAAAGCATATTCCCAATTAATTTTACACTGACCGTAATGCAGGCCTTGTTAATTTCACCCTGAAAATGCAGAGAGCAGTCATTCTTGTAGCATATAATATTACTTAACTTGAAAAACTGGCACTAAAGCGTTGCACAAAGATCCTCGGCGTGAGCGCACTAGGGTAAATCGCGCGCCACCCGCCCTATCACGGCATCTTCTTTACGTATCGTTCTATTACTCGAAGACTAATTAATTTGCCACTCTGAAAATTGGGGGTCTTATAGGAAAAAATCTCAGCTTTCTTTTAAAAATATTTTGAAGAAAAAAAAAAGTGCCCGTATTTGAAAAAAAGTCAAATTTTTTTTTGAATTTCAAAAATTCGGGTCAAATTTTGACTTTTTCCAAAGATCGTTATCACCACCCGAAAGTTTGTGAAAAAATCTATCAAAAATATTTGAGGTGAAATTTTGTTTGAGGCAATAGGACAAAAGTTACAAACGTTTGAAACTAAGGCTTTGCTTGAAAAACCCAAAAATTGTACCCCCTCCACTTTGATAAATAATTATCAAAATTAATTAATTTTTGGTGTGAAGAGTACTATCTAATAGGACTACAATTGGGCCAATTTTCAGCCCGATCGGACAACTTTCATTTTCGAGGTGGGTACACTTCAGAAATTATGCCCCATATATATGATTTGCAATTAATACTTCAGTAACATTAATTTGCTCGATATTGTCTGTCGGATTTCTGGATATGGCGTCGGCATTCACATTTATTTTGCCAGCTTCATAGATTACATCAAAATCGTAGTCTGCTAATTTTAATTTCCACCTTGTCACACGAGAACAAGGGTCTTTGCAATTTTGGAACCACACTAATGGTTTATGATCGGTTACTAAGGTGAATTTTCTTCCGTACAAATAGGGTCGGAAATGAGTTACATAAAATACAATTGCTAAAGCTTCTTTCTCGTAGGTATCGAATTTTCGTTCGCTGTCCCTCAAAGATCGTGATGTATATGCTATTGGCTTATTTTTGCAAATCTTGCCTTGGGACAAAATGCCTGCAACTGCATAATCGGAAGCGTCGGTTGTTAAAACGAAAGGTTTAGTGAAATCAGGTCTTTGTAATAAAGGTTCTTCGCACAATTTTTTTTTTAGTGTATCAAATGCTTTTTGTTGAGTTTCTGTCCATTTAAATTCTACATCTTTTTTCAATAATATATTGAGTGGGGCTGCAATGTTTGAAAAGGCCTCAATAAATTTTCTATAATATCCTGGAAGTCCTATAAATTCTTTTATGTTTTTAGGTTTTTTTCAAAATGGGAAAATTTCTTACTACTTCTAATTTTTCGGATCTGGCCTAACTCCTTCTTTATCAATGACATGCCCAAGATAAACTGCTTCTGGACGTAAAAATTCTCATTTATCTGGCTGGAGTTTTAACTTTGCTTCTCTCAATCTATTTGCTAATTTTGTGAATTTTTCTTCGTGCTCTTCTAACGTATTTGCATATAGGACTATGTCGTCCAAATATACAAATAATTCGATTCCCTGAAGGCCGGTTAAAACGAGATCCATTAAACGTCGGAAGGTTGCAGGTGCATTCTTTAAACCGAAAGGCATGCGGTCGAACTCATAGTGTCCGACGTCCGTGGGGCTTTGAAAAGGCGTGCGAGTCTTCCGGACTCATTTTTATTTGATGAAAACCACTGGCCAGGTCGAAAACCGAGAAGTATTGTATATGTCCTAACTGATCTAAGATATCCGTGATATTAGGGAGGGGATAACAATCTCCTGTAGTTTGTTCATTTAATTTACAGTAATCTAAAATCATTCGTCATTTTCTATTTCCATGGGAATCCGGTTTTTTATGTACGAGAAAAGCAGGTAAATTGTAAGGGGATTGAGATGGCTTTACTATTTTATTTTGTATTAGTTCATTGACCTGTCTAGTTATTTCTTCTCTTTGAACTTGGGGTTCTACTGTAGGGACTGGAATTTCAACTGGATAAGGACAAGTGTTTGCAATCTTAAGATAGGCTTTTCCATTATTATTTGTTACTATTGCCTTTCCTAAAAATATTCCACTATTTGGTAAAAGTTCAGTAGTAAATCCGATTTCTTTTTAATTATTTTTAACATGGACATAGCAATCATCCTTGCTTCTTGAAAAAAGCATGTTAAGTAGATAGAGGATGTTTGGTGTACTTGACAATTTTAAATTATAAGTGAAAGAAAGAAATAGCGTACTTTGCAGAAGGAAGACTGTGGGGTGCAGCAATACAATTTTTTTAAAGATAAAGAGAATTATGTGTAGCGGGCGTAAAGTTTTATGTAGCGGGCGTAAAGTATTATTTAGCGGGCCTAAAGTGTTATGTAGCGGGCGTAAAGTTTCATGTTGGCCCGGCGGTGGCGTGCGCATGAGCGAACGTCACTGGGCTGGAAGCGGCCACATTACGCCTGCCTCACGTGCATGCAATGGCGCGTTTTCAAGGGGGGTCGGACAAAAAATATTTTTCATTTATTTCTAATTGTTTCTGTTCGTAGTTTATTTTTACGTTATTGTTTTGAAAAATTCTGTTCCTATAACGCGATTGTGACCTACTGGAACTTCACTGGGGATTATATTAAAAATTGTTGGAAATTCAAAAACATTTATTGTTAATTGACCAAGAGTGTATACTGGGTGTTCCTTAATTCCTGTCAATTTCAGACAATTTTGTTTATTTATTTTGATAAGTAATTCGTCTGATTTTTCTTTAATTAAATTGAGTCCAGCTCCTGTATCGATCATTGATCTTACAGGATTTTTTAAACCGTTTGATGATAATGTTATATGAGGGATGGTATTAGTAACGCTCAAGTTGAATTTTGCTGTTTTTTTGTTCCTTTATATTTTCAAAATTGTTGTGGAGGATTTAATTGTCGAGGTTGTTCTTGTTCTTGATTATTATATTGTCTCTTACGGCAATCATTAATTATATGACCCGGTTAGGCTTAGACTGGTAATTATTTGGATGGTTAGGGTCGTTTCGAGAGTCATTTCTATTCCATTGTTGGCTGCGTGCCTGTTCTCTCCAAGGGGGTCTTTCTTCGCTGTATTTATTTTGAGTTTCTTGAGAATCGTATCGAGGGTTATTATTTGACCAATTGTTTTGTGGTAAAAATCGATTGTTTGTTCGACTTTGATTTTGAGAATAATTAGGAAAATTTTGTCTTTGATTTTGAGAATAATTAGGAAAAAATTGTCTTTGATTTTGAGAATTATTAGGAAAAAATTGTTTTTGATTTTGATAATCATTAGGAGAAAATTGTCTTTGATTTTGAAAATTATTAGGAGAAAATTTTCTTTGATTTTGAAAATTATTAGGAGAAAATTGTCTTTGATTTTGAAAATTATTAGGAGAAAATTGTCTTCGATTTTGAAAAATATTGGGAGAAAATTGTCTTTGATTTTGAAAATTATTGGGAAAATGTTGACTTTGATTTTTGGTTTGAAATTGATTTTGGGGTTGGTTAAAATTTGATAATTGTTGAATAAATCTTCTACATGTTGGTGCCATATGTCCAATCTTTCCACAGAACTGACATGAAGCGATATCTTCGCGAGTAATATTAACTTTATTAGTTTGTATTGTATTTTCTGTTACTTCATCTATTTGAGGGTAGTTTGATTTTTTTTAGTTCTTTTGTTGCGGCAATTGATCTTTCTATTTCTAACGCGCTGTTAATTGTTTTTGAAAATGATAGTGATTTTTCTATTCTAGTTTGAAGTTCTGTTCTTAAACCTCTAATAAAACAATCGACTGCGTCTTTTTCTAATTCTTCTATAAAATTGTCTTTTATTTTATTGACTTCTGCTGTCGAAATATTTTTATTTTTTGCCCTTACGCGTCACTGATTTTATCCGAGATTTCTTTTACTCTAGTTGCATATGAAAGTACTTTTTCGTTTTCCCATTGATAAATATTACCCAATTCTTCCTGAAGTTGATAAACCGTTTTTATCGGTGCGTATACTGTTTTTAGCTTATTTATTAGTTCATCAATCGTATTGTAAGTGTACCCATATATGCATTTTCGGGCCTCCCCCGCAAGTTTACTTCTAAGCAGTTTAACTAGGTTTGCTTCCACTTTCATACCTGGTAGCATTGACCTTGCTTCTTTGCATGCTCCGACAAAATGACTAAAAGGGACGTTATTATTGTTCCGTCGAATAATGGAATGACCTCCAGTGCATCTCTGAGTGAGACCTGTTGGTTAGTACAGCGATTCCCAAACTACTGCCGACGGTCACGTCCCCGACCGCGGTCGGGGGAAACCACCCCGGGCCGGACAGCCGCCGTAGGGGGATGCCACCCCGGGCCCGGACCCGGCAACTCGGCAGCCCCCCGTTGTCAGCAGACGGCTACTTTCGTGTACCTGCTATGACGACCCTTTCATTTTCATAAGATTAAGGCCTATTCCAATAACTAAAATTATAAAGACATGGCTTAATTAAATTTTAATTAGCTGATACAATTTCCCGATATAATTTCAAGAAAATGAAAAAAAAGTTGATGAAAATCGGTTAATATGTCCAGTAATAAAGTAAATCTTTAAGTGTATGCAAAATTACAAGAACTCTCAACTGGCATTGAAGATATTAACCGATTTTCATCAACTTTTTTTTTATTTTCTTAAAATTATATCAGGGAATTGATTCAGATATTTAAAGTTTAATTTATTAACATTTCACCAAAGTTTAATTTTTCTCAACCGGCTCTAATCCTCACAATGGAAAGGTCGCGAGAAGCGTGCAACCGCCCGCATGATCGGCAGTCAAGTATCCCCCTTGGGTTCCAATATTGTGAAAAAATTGTAGGGTGGCGGCCCTGCCCCTCCCTAAAAAGTGCGAAAAAAGTTTGGGAAACGCTGGGTTAGTAGGTAGTCTACTCATTTTTGATGTTTGCATGGGTCAAAGTCTGAGCTTGAGCCTGATTTTAATTTTAAGTTTGATGTATATTGGATTTTTACTTCCGGTATAAGAGGTTCTTGTTTTGGTTGAGTTTCTTTAAATTGTTGCTGTCGAAATGGATTTGAGTTATTAAGATAATTTTCTTTATTTAATGCCTCTTTCTGTGTATTGTCAATTATTGTTGAATTTGCTCTATTTTGATCGTCGATATTTATATTCAAATTTGTCATAGTCACGTCGTTCAATGTATTGTTATCTAAAGTTTCGTTTTGAAAGTTTTTTTAATTTGAGGAGAAAATTAAAGTTTTATCTTCCAAACTAGTGTCAATTGGGGAATCTTTATTTGGAGATTCAATTTCTGAAGTGATTTCCGACGTATTACTAGTACCTGATGCGTTAATTGTTGAATTGTTTTTAAAGTCTGAGCCTAAATCAGGTTTTCAATTTTTTCGAATATTTATTGGAAGCTGTTGATTATTCGCGATTATTTTTGCTAGTTGAGGATTTTATGAAACTTGAAGGCGTGTTATTGCCTTGTCTGATTCAGAATTTTGGCCTGAAATAAGTTATAAAAATAATTAATAATATTATTATAATATATTATATCATATAAATATTGTTAATTATTAATAACTCACCTATAATATCAAATACTTTTTTATTACAATCAATAACAAATCTTTTTTTCTCAACGAATATTTCACAGTGTCAGGTAAATATTTATATGCCTTAAGCATTGCGTTCCTTGAATCCAAACCAAACATTTCTTTAATATGAAGAAATATTTCTTCAGCCACATTCGACTCTACTATTTCTTTAAATCAAAGAAATTTCCTTGGATACAAACAAGTTATTTTTTCAGTGTTTAATTTTGAAAGGTCTATGCACAAATGTGGGGAAAGTATAAAGACCTTGCGCGTAGCGTGAGGCATATATAATATCGAGCGCGAAGCGCGAGATCCAAAAGACGCGCGCCACGGGCGCGCTTAAGGGGGTCATCCCGTGTGACAGCCTTTTTTTGAAGGTTTATTCGAAATTTTTTGTAGCGAAATTAAAAAACACAGAGCCATTACTGAAATTATAAAATTTTGTAGTTCTTGTTTGGGTGCACAATTTTTGTCTATATCTATCGTTTTTCGTAGCTTGTTTCGTTTGTCCAAAAATGTATGTTCTTTTTATTTTTAATCTGATTTTTTACGATTAAAACAAAAACTACGCGTCTTATAAAAAAATTATTTTAAATAATTTTTTTCTGAAAAAAAAATCTTCTTTCGTTATGCTGGGAATCGAACCACAGAACTACTGATTTCCGGTCAGGTGCTAATTAAGCTACTAGAGAGATCGAGAGAAGAAACTTTTTTCAGAAATACACGTATGATTTTGCTAGATGGTACAAATCAAATTTTTCAAGGAATCTGTATTATCATTAAAGAATAACAGCAAATATTTCACGTATTTTTAGACCAAATGGAGTTATGAAAGAAAAATTATTTCAAATCATTTTTTTCTGAAAAAACATCTTCTCCTTTTGCTACGCTGGGAATCGAACCACAGAACTACTGATTTCCGGTCAGGTGCTTTTCCATTAAGCTACTAGAGAGATCGAGAGAAGACACTTTTTTTAGAAATACACGTATTATTTTGCTAGATGATACAAATCAAATTTCTCAAGGAATCTGTATTATCATTAGAGAATAACAGAAAATATTTAACGTGTTACAAAAATGTAGATCTTCTCTGGGTGAACAAATTTTGTTGATTTAATTTTTTCGCAGCTTGTGTCGTTTTTCCAAAAAAATGTATTTTTTATTTTGAATGTTATTTTTTACTATTAAAACAAAAACTACGCATCCTATAAAAAATAATTTATAATAAATTTTTAGATCTTTTTTTGGACAAACAACTTTTGTCTATTCATTTTATTTCCTAGCTTCTGTCGTTTGTCCAATTTAATGTTTTTTATTTTTAATTATATTTTTAATGATTAAAACAAAAACTATGAGTTTTATAAAAAAAATATTCATACAAAAACGTAGCTCTTTTTTGGGTGAACAACTTTTTTTGATTTATTTTTTTCGAAGCTGGTGAATTTTTTCTAAAAATTTAATTTTTTCATTTTTAATGTTGTTTTTACGAATAAAATAAAAACTACGCACCCTATCAAAAAGTGATTAATAAAAAATTTGTAGACATTTTTCAGGTGCACAATTTTGGTCTATTCATATACTTTTATTTTTTGCATAGGTTGACCGCAAAATGGAATATTTTATTTTTCATTATTTTTTTGTGTTAAAACCTTAAACGCTGATCAAACTATTTTAATTTTCGATTTTTTAAGAAAATTCAAAAAGTTTTTTTTACAATATTGTATGGTGTTTAAAAAGCACAGTTTTTCTTTTCTTGACTTTTTTTCTAATCGTACGTTGATGGCTTACAATTTTCGTTTTTTTTTAAATTTTGCAAATGCTATAACTCTGATATATTTTTTTTATCGAAAAAAGTAATAAGGATAAATTTTTCGACATTCCGTGTTCGATGAATAGCCGTACGTGAAATTTTTAAATCATGAAAAAAATGGTCTCAAGAGCTTTAAAAATGCTCTAACTTTTTGAATATTTATCCAAAATAGGTGGCTAACAAACTTGACCTTCAGTTTCCAACACTTAAAGAGTATGCAGTGGGCCTCACAATGTGGACTTTTGACAAAAAGAGGGCGGGGTGTCCAATTTTACACAAATTTAATACTTTCTCTGATACAGCAATTAAAGTAATCATGAAAAATGAAATTTTTACATTATTTTGAAATATCTGAATAAGCAGTCCCAATCAGGTGCGAAGCACGAGATACTTTATAGAATGTGTCCGTTAAAGCCTAAGGGGCTTTAACAAAACAGAATTCACAATCAACAAATGACGTTGTCGATGCTTTAAGCTTTAATTTTAAGTGGCATATTTTTAATTTCCGATCCCTTAAGATAACAATGTACTTTATAATTTTTGAATCTATCTGCGTGTAAAGTTTAGACAACAATAGAGGAATTCATCGAATAACTTGGCGCACAACCCACTTTTTGCAATATCATTTACCACCAGCCCGCAGAAATATGGGTCAAATGTTTTTCCCTACTCCATTACGTTATTGCCTAGTGCACTTATAGAATCGAGAGGGATTTTTCAATTTAAAATTAACGATAAACTATTCAAGACCATGCGTGGGTTTACTTGCTTTTCAATTTTCGGCTGGAAAAGCCCGTTAGGTAACGAATATTTTTTACGCCTCGTCAAATTTTTTGTCATAAAACATTACGTGACTATTAAGGAATTGAAAAGTAGTTAATTCATAAGTTGCCATGTTTTTATTTCAAAAATAATAAACTCAAAGTTTGTAAAACCAAATAAAAATTTTGAAATACATATCGTATAAAAGATTATTAAAAATGCTTGGCTATGTGATTGAGCTCGATAAACAATGTGATATCAAATCTCTGATGTTAAATTATTTGGTAAAAGATTAAATATACCGACAGCAAATAAATACAAAATTGTTTTCAAAGATATCTTGAAAGTGGATTTAGTATATCTTTGATAGTAAAATAACAATATAAAACCATTCAAGTTGAAATTTCAGTTAATAAAGTTTGCTCTTTAAAACCGATATTTCACAACCCTTGCGAAATTTCTTAGGGATTAATTTTTTCTTTTTTTCTCTTTTTACCTTCCTCTTCTTTTCCTATTTCTAGTCCCATTATCTTAGTGGTAACAAATCATGCCAGTTTTTTCATAAAAGACAATAAACTATTAATATTATTGAAGTATTGAAGTATTGACCGCCCCCCCCCCTCATCTTTCGTAATTTTTGTCGACTAAATTTTCTTCGTAAATTTATTTAGGGTTCATG
>CAKNYM010045549.1:42058-56280 GCA_932195095.1 Andricus curvator | reverse complement strand
AAAGAAAATTTCAACTTTCTAAATAGGGCAGGGGTCGGCGACTTCCCAAGGTTTATTATGGGCCGTCTCATCACTTTCCCTCTCATGATTAATACTTGAATTAATTCAATCAACCTTCAATAATTCTCAGCAATAGAAGGTTTGAACATAGAAAACAAAAGTAAATAATTCCCAAGAATATGGCAAATTTGGGAACCATCCTGAGAGCTTGCAAACAAAGGTCGCATGTAATATTAAATATAACAAAAACTTAAATTCAAACTAGAAACGAACAAAACAAAGCGAAGACATTAAATAACACAAAATATTATTTTTCAGTATGAAACAACAAATTTTGAACAAAGTACATTCATTTCCACCGAATATTAAAATTTTCTACCACAAAGATTAATATTTAACAAAAAACATGAATTTTCAACCAAATAGTTGAATTTTCAAACAAAAGTGGAATAGTTAAAGTCCCAGTTTGAAAATTAATTTAAAAAAGTTTTAAACAAGTTACATAAATTTTCAAACCAATTGTGGGATTTTCAATTAAAAAAATATCAATTTTGAACCAAAATGGAAAATTTAAGTTTTCATCAAAAAAGTTATTTTCAATAATAAAAGCCCATTTTCTACACAACAGTTGAATTTTCTACCGAACTGTTGTATTATCAAGCAAAAGGGGGAAATTTTCTACATAACAGTTGAATTTTCACCCCGAAAATATAAATTTTCAACAAAAAGATTAATTTGCTAACAAATAGTTAAATTTAAGGTTCCAAAAAGTAATTTTCAACAGAAAAAAAAAGAATTTGCAATAAATTAGTTAAATTTTCAATCGAAGAGGTGAATTTTCCACTAAAATCATAAATCTTCAAACAAAATAAGGAATTTTAAAGACATTCATTTTCACCGAATAGTTAAATTTTCTACCAAAAAGGATTAATATTTAACAAAAAACATGAATTTTCAAAGAAGAATGGAATAGTTTTAATTTTCAGCGTCAAATATTAATTTAAAAAACGTTTAAACAAGTTCAATAAATTTCCAAACAAATTGTTGGATTTTTAATTTAAAAAATATCAATTTTGGACCAAAATGGAAACTTTAAATTTTCATCAAAAAAGTTATTTTCAATAAAAAAAGCCCATTTTCTACACAACAGTTGAATTTTCTACCAAAATGTTGTATTTTCAAGCCAAAAAAAAAACAAATTTTTTACATAAAGGTTAAATTTTTAAAACGAAAATATGAATTTTCAACACAAAAAACGCATTTTTAACACATTAGTTCAATTTTCAACCAAGGATAGTTCAATTTTCAACCAAAAGGATTAATTTTCCACCAAAAGGGATGAATGTCTAACAGAATACATGAATTTTCAACCAAATAATTGAATTTCCAACTAAGAAAGATGATTTTTTAACCGAAAATGGAATAGTCAAATATTCAGTCGAAAATATTATTTAAAAAAAGCAAATGTTCAAAAAAATAGTTGAATTTTGAACCAAAAAAACTTTTTTTCAAAAAGGAAAAATATTTTCAATGAAATTGTTGACTGTTCAAGCCAAAAAATGAATTTGAAAAAAAAGTTTAATTTGAACCAAAAGGGATGACTTCTTAACAAAATTGTTGAATTTTCAAAAACATAATTAAATTTTTTCACCAGAAAAGGTGAATTCTTAACAAAAAATGTAGTAAAGTTTTGAACCCAAAAGAATGCTCTCTTAAAATGAACCAGTGAAATCTCACTGATTTCCAGTGAAATCTCACTGGTTGAAATAGCCAGAAGTGTGTCACTGACAATCAGTGAGCATTCACTGGTTCATTCAGTGAAGTTCCGACACTGGTTTAATCAGTGAGGTTCACTGGTTTCTCAGTACCAGTAGTCACCTGGTCGTACGCCTTGTCGCCTGTCAGCTGTTTAGGTATGGCACTTATCATTCATCGCACTTTTGTGGTAAGAGTTGTAAAATTAAATTTTAAAAACCTCACTTTAACCCCACAACAATAAATGAAAGCCGGGCTGCAATATAATGGGATATAATATGTTGCGCCTGATTGTGGAAAGACCCGTCGTTATGTTAACGTGTCGCGTTGCTCAAAGTCAAACCCATGGCCAGGGACCTCCCACTATCAAGCGAAATATATTATATCCCCTGCTCAATGCAGACAGGCACCAAATATTTATAAAACAAACACTTGTACACAATAAGATTCGTTTTCACTCGAGAAGTGCCAAAGACCTGACCGACGACGCGCGCGTACCAGACGACTGGAGGTTCATGTCTTGCCCGCGTGGAGCGCTATATCACTGGTTCAATCTATCATTTGGCGTAACTGGTAGAATCAGTAGCGCTATTTTAGTTGAATCTCTTACTGGTTCGTCCAGTCAAAGTGGAAAAATCACTGGTTCACCAGTGATAATTCAAAATACTGATTCAACCAGTGACAATTTCACTGATTCAGTTTAAGAGAGTGAACTTGCAACAAAAAATCGTTAGATTTTCTTATCGGGTTCGTATAATTTAGTTAGCATTTGAGTGCAAAAAATGAAAAAAAGGGGAAAGACTGAAGTCAGCGATAAATAAATAGTTAGGAGGAGGGTTTGGTGTTTTTGTTTTTAGAAAATTGCAGACTTGAAAATATCTGGCGTGAGAAATAGTTTAGCCGACGTACCCCCCCCCCCCCCTAACACATTTAATTGGTGAAAGCAATTCGGGGAAGTTTTCTGACCGAGATGTAGTTTTCTTGATTTCATTTTTCCTAAAAAAAGTACTATTAACACTTGTTCTGGGAATTTTATGAGGGAAAATTTGCATACAAAAAGCAAGTTCAATTTCACGCGTGACTGGTTGCATCGATTATCTTGTCGGTCGTTCGCCCTTGTTATCACAAATCTTGTCTTGAAATCTGGGGCTCTATTCCAGAACGTCAGCATAGTAGTTGAGATCTGAGCTGTCTAGGTGTATAACGAACAAGCGGAAAATCAGCGATTTCAAATTTTATTTTTATTTTACATTTCGCCCGCCAGTTATATATTTTTTTTTAGAATATCATCTGCCAATGATATTTTTTTTTCCTCTTACTTCATTTTTCAATGGAGATAATTCAAATAAATCAACATAATTAATACCGTAAATTCCGATTATTTAATTTTAATTAAATCTGACAGTCTAGTGCGGGTTTTCGTGGCAAATTCCAATTCGCATATTTGACTACTCTTGAAAATAGTCCTAACGCACTCCGCGATGAAAGTCCGGTTGTCCACTGTAAGGAGCTGGAACGCATCTCGTTGAGGTGGAATACTTACACTGTAAAAAATTTCCGGAATTTGCCCCACTTTTTAGTGGGGAAAAATCCACAGTCTCGTTGGGGAAAATCATTTTCCCCAAGATTTGAGAAAATTTCCGTGAAAGTTCTTATAATTCACTAACAAATTGGGGAAAATTACCTCAAATTTAGGAAATTAGATAATACCAACAATTTTTGGGGACATTTCCCTAAACATATGGTAATTTATACAAAAGTTTGGTTATATTCTCTACAATTTGCGGAATTGAATGATTCCTACTGAATGTGGAGTATCGTTCCAAAAATAATGTTTGATTTTCCACGTAGATTAGGTAAATTTTCTAAAAATTCTTGAAGTATTACCGTATGCTTAGAGAGATATTTTGCCATGAAATATTTTATAAACTAGCACAATATTTTGAATAATTTTCCACATTTTTTTGGAGAAAAGATTTATTAATGTTATAGTCATCTCAAAGATTTCTTGTCATAAATTTTTGTTGTTCACGTCAGAATGCAATAAATAATTTGCATGTTATATGCAAAAAATGTATTTATCGTTTTTAATTAAAATTTTGTTTACAGTACTTTCCTTTTTAATAAGTGTTAATATTTAAATCTTGCTGCTCTGAGCTGGTAGTTCGGGAGAAAATCCGCCAGGGCGCGACGTGCCGCCTCTCTCGCAACAGAAATGACGCGTCGACTGTTTAAGAGAGCAGTCGACGCAAAGCAAAGCATACTTACCTGGAGCAGAGGCTGCCGTGATCAACAAGGCGTTTTGTTTAGCGCAAGGCTCTTCCATTGCTACGGTCGAGCTGACCCTTGCTTTTTTTATTATGCGAGGGTGGTTTATGTCCACCTGTCAATGGCAGATAGGTGACTTGCGCATACACATGTATATACGTATCCGTATACGTATATACATGGGCATACGTATGTGGTTCATTTTTGCGGTAATCTGGGCGCCAGCCAGGCCCCTACAGCGATAAGAAATTGTGACCCGGCAAAAATTCTCAAAGACAAAATACAACATTTTGGAGATAAGAGGAAATTAGAAAACCTGAAACCTAAAAAAAAGAGGAAAAGTAACGGAGCAGGAATATCGGGGTGGTTCTTGGAGATCACAACGGCCAAATTTTATGATACTAAGAAAGCGGTATTTATTATAAACATTAAAGAGAACAAGAGAAAATGATCAAAGTGATGAGCTTCCCTGCAAAAAACGTAAAATTCAAAAGTATTGTTTCGCATTCACGATTTGTTTCCGTGAAGTCTGTTATGTGTCAGTTTCGCATTGGAGGTTAGCCGAAAACGTTTAAATGCTATACTTCTTATATAACATTAAACTCCTGAATGCGTTTGAATACGAAAGATAAAAATTTTTGCACGCAATGCTTTTTAATGCGAGACTTCACATTCGTTTTAATGCTTTCTAATGCGAGAGAGTTCGCATTACTTTGAATCCTTTTGAAAGCGAAAGAATGATACACATTTTTTGAGCGAGGTAAAAACTTTTCAATGCGAAAGTTCGCATATGTTTGAATACTTTTGAATGCGATAGAATGAGACGAAATTTTTTATCGAGTGAAAACTTTTTAATGCGAGAGTTCGTACTGGTTTGAATACTTTTCAATACGAATTAATGATGGAAATACTTCGGTTGAGTGAAAACTTTTTAATAAGAAAGTTCACATTAGTTTTAATGATTTTAAATGCGATCGAATGAGAAGAATGTTGTGCGTGAATTGAGAAATTTTTAGTGCGAAATGTCGCATTGGTTTAAATTTTGCAAATTCCAAAAGTTATTAGAATACTTTTGAATGCGTAACCGCGGATTAAAATTGTATTCAATATTTTATAAAGTGTTTACTTATTTATTAATATTTATATATTTATTTTACATTATTTTAAAAAAGTTTTACAATAAATAGGAACCGCTTGATTACTTTTATACTTTTAAATGCGGAAGATCCATAACTGCCATCTCGCATTCGGCGTCTTGAAGTTTAATGCGAACCAATACTTTGTAATGCGAATCATCGACACTGCCGTTTCGCATTCAGCGTGATGAAGTGTAATGCGAACCAGTACGAACTAATACTTTTAAAATCTGTTTTTCGGAACAGAAAACAGAATTGAATCGCATTCAAAATGTCAATACATTTTAATACTTTTCAATACGACGTTTTTTGCAGGGAAAACAATTATGTCACAATTATCTAACAATTTCCGACGCATGTGCCAGTCTAAAACCGGAAGTTACACTGAGGAAAAAAAAAGGAACAGAGATAACATGGCCACGTGGCTAAAGGTAAAGAAAACTGTACACGCCATTTAACTTCCAATCGAAGCGAACCTAACAAAAATAATCCCGACGCGAACATCCTGGTGAAGCTACGTAAAACAAGTGATAATCACGGTTGCGCACTGACTCGACTTTATTCATAATGTGGACAGAATAAGGGAAAACACCCTCGGGAAGATTAAGCCAGGCGATGGCTCAGATGGAAGTAAATCCATAGGACTTGAAGGAAAACAACATCTGCCATCGCGTCGCCCGCCAAAATATACAAACTTTTACCTCAGCCATCGTTTAAGCAGAACTCAATCGTAAGGAGAAATAAAAAAATCCGACTTAAAAAATGCTCAATAAATCTCCAATGTCGTATCAGTGTGGCTTATGTGCAGAAAAAGGCAATCAAGGATCCACGCGAGGAAAAAGGAAAAAGAAAGAAAAATCGTGGCACGTGTCGTCCAACCGAGACCAAGAACGTAAGTGACAGTCTTCATGCGACGCACCAAGACCGTAAACTCGAAGGGTGCTCGCATGAAGGCATGTTCACAAACCTTAAGTCACAGCGCAACTACCGGTAGAACTATGGACTAAAAATGATCGTTGACTAAAGGTGTGACAATATTCCATGACAATATTCGCGAAACATTAACATAAATCCTATTGGCATAACTAAAATCACGGTTTCTACGCTAAACTCTAAAACTTACATAGGAAATCGACGTTTACCGAGTTTCAAACAACAGCGCCTAGTAGAGGGACTGTGAACTAAACTGTTACTAACTAAATCTAAGGACTATTTCCGGTAATCTATTACAAAAACAACATACAAATTTGTTACAAACAAATTCTAACTTTAAACCTAGATCCCAAGATTCATGAAACTTAACAAAAGAAGGTTTCACGAATCTTGGAAAGTTTCCAACTTCGGTTTGGCGGGGAAATTCAAAAATAAAAATGTGAACAGAACATCGCGTGAGGTGAAATAACTAAGTATACGTGAACCTAGGCTTGTGAATTTATAATAACTATGATGCGGCGCGCCAATAACCTAACCTCGACCAACGCGAGCGCGCATGCGTATACGTTTTAATGAGACTCTCCGCGTTGTTTCGAAAGTTTTGTCTCATAAAATCTTTCATAGGTACTTGAATAATCTATGCCTGATGAAAGGTTTCGTGGAGACATAACCTCAACTAAATTCTGAGTTACAACATACGTAAGTTACCGAGTTTTACAATTACAATGCCACCCGATGACCGTTCTTGTCAAGTTTCCGGTCATTCTCGTGGTTTACTCAATATGACGTCACATGTGGAGGCAATGTGGCGCTGCTTAGTGTTCCTTGCAGATCAACCATGGTGATAAGGTAGTCTCTAGTGGTTGTTTTGTATGAACCAATGCAACTATTCCAGCGTGCAAGAATCCCTGGTAATCCTCTGACATGGCGACTCAGCCCTGGTTGTCGTAGGGTCGTTAATTGGTATTGTGACGTCACGCCTCGGGAATGTGTCGCAGTGATGTTAGTGAAAGATGGTGGCCGGAAGTGGGACCAACTACTGGATGTTTGAGGCCCGCCATCTTGTACTAAGATCGAGAAGACGGTGGCGTGGAATGGTAAGGCCATGATTGGTTGTGGGTCCTTCATTCAGGGTGTGTTAAACAACTCCCAAGAAACCTCTGCTGCTACTACCCATCTCTGGCCTCCGTGGTAATTTGTTGGCGATGAGTTCCTCGTGACGTCACGCCTCGATGACATGGCTCTAAAGGACCGGTGGAAGATGCGACCAGGCACGGTACTCAGTTGGCAGTGTGTTCGAAGTCCGCCATTTTTAGTTGAAGTCGGTAACCATGGACAGGGGGAATGGTCGAACCATGGTTAATGATAGGTACTTTATACAGGGTGCGTTTGTGTCTGCTGGTGAATCTCAGATGCGACGATCTCTCTCTGACTACCATGTTGTTGTTGTCGTTGATCTCGGATTTGACAGGTGGAGGTTAATTAACATGGAATCATACAATTATAGGGAGGTGAATAATTATGAATTACAATTTTTGATTAACGCTCTTGGCCGAGGTGACTGTCACAATTAATATTCCACAAATGTTGGGGAATTTTAAGTTATTACACAATATCATTCCGCCTCAGGGAAAATTCTCTAAATTTGTAATAAAATTCCACAATATTTAGTGAATATTCCCTAGTACGCCTTAAGGAAAATTCTCTACATTTTCAGTAAGATTCCACAAAAATGCAGGGAATTTTCCCACATCTGTTTTAGGGAAAGTTCCGAAATTTCTTTTGTAATATTTGACAAATTATTTTAGAGAATTTTCCCCGAAGCGGAGTAGGGAAAATTCCCGAATTGTAGTGTATATTACTTCCACCCGATTTTGGGGGAAATTCCCTCAAAAATTTTTTATAGTGTACAAAAACTTAAGAAAATATTGCAAGTCCAAAATCGAAAGAAAAGAGGCACAGTTCTCACTTCGAAGTATGATCGAAATCTGAATCGAAAATCGATGCTTCGAGCAGGGTTTTTGATAAAATCTCTAGCTTTTGCCCCATCCTAAGCAAATCTAGACTGTAAATTTTTTTGGTAATTTTCCCTCCTTTTTAGTGTGGAAAAATCTACATTTTCGTTGGAGAAAATCATTTTCCCCAAGATTTGGGGAAATTTTCCTAAAAGTTCTTATAATCTACAAAAAAATTGTGAAAAATTCCCTAAAATTTAGGAAATTAGATAATACTTACAATTTTTGAGGAAATTTTCCTAAACTTTTGGTAATTTACACAAAAGTTTGGGAATATTCGCTACAATATTGGGAATTGAATATTTTCTACTGAATGTAGGGAATCCTTCCAAAAATCAGCTTGATTTTACACGTACATTAGTACATTTTCTAAAAATTCTTGAAGTATTACCGTATGTTCCGGAAGATATTAATAATTTGTTGATTAATCAGTTAAGAGTATGATACTAATAGTTATATTATGCACCACGATACAGTTCAGATTTCGCTACCGCTTTGATTTGAATCTTACCGCACTGAGCTGGTAGTTCATGAGGAAATTTGCCAGGGTGCGACGTGCCGCCTCGCTCGCAATAAAAGTGGTGCTTCAAGTGTTAAAGGTCATGTGACAGGCATAAATACCTACATTACCGACCTCACCTTTTCAATTTTCCGAATTTTTTTTTGAATCTAAGAACTTTTTTTGTAAATAAAATATCGGCCTGAAACTTTGGAAAATGTATAAGAAGAAAATGAGCTACGTTTACGTACTTTATTCGTGGAGGAAGTTCGCAAAAAATCATTTTCGAAGAAATTAAAACCGGGTGCATTTTTTGACCCTGAGAACTTTTTTGATAAGAGAAATATCGGCTTCAAACTTTGAGAAATGCAAGAGCCGACAATAAAGTACGTTTATGTACATCATTTGGTTATAAAAGATGCGAAAAGAAAAATTCCAACTGAATGTCAACTCCGGTTGCCAGTTCGGTCGGTATTCGCGATGAGCACGAAAATGCGAAGTCTGGCGGCCACTAAACGAGGCTCTATCAGCTGGCTGGTCTACATCTGAAATATGGGGTCCACGCTGTCAAAGATTGATGATGCATTTTTCTTACAATAATATTTTTGTAAAGTTGTGTCCAGCATAAAAGTTGAGTGAAATATGTTGTTTCAATGTTGAATTATGTAAGTATTGAAATCGTTGTTGGCCTTGTTTAGTGGCCGTCAGACTTCGCATTTTCGTGCCCATCGCGCATACCGACCTTACGGGCGACCGGAGTTGACATTTACTTGGAATTTTTCTTTTTGCATCTTTTATACTCGAATGATGTACATAAACGTACTTTACTGTTGGCTCTTGCATTTTCCAAAGTTCCAGCCCGATATTTTATTTACAAAAAAAGCTCTTAGATTCCACAAAAACTTCTAACTATCCTAGCGGTGGTCAGGACAACTCAAGATAGCTTTATCGGAAATCAAAAAACAAAGTATTTCCTGTTAGCAGATGAGTATAGCATGTTCTTGAAAGAAGGATTTAGAAAAAAATCAAAATTTGAATTTTTGGCAGAGTTGTATACAAAAAAGTACAATTTTCAATCAAATTTACACCACGTATTGCATTGTAAAATAAGTTGTGATCAAAGAAAAAAAAACCTTCGTTTAAACACTATTCAATCCTATCCATAAGGAGTGTGCCAAATTTCAATAAAATCGGTGCATTATTTTTTGAGAAATCGTGTCCACCGACTTTAAAAATAGAGTTTTGAGAAATAGGCATGCCAACGGTACCAGCATTCTTTGCGACGCGACGCCTGCGGGGCGCGACGGGATATAGGGATTTCGAGCACTAAATACAACTATAATATTTTAAAAAGTAACCCTTAGAAATCGAGAGAATCAAGCGAGAAATACATGTAAACAATAGGTAAGCAGGTGCCTCGGTATACCTGCGACGCTCCCCGCCGGCCGAACCTAATGACACGAATTTCCAAAGGTTCTATCTCCTAGAGTTTTATTCCGATTGACTCGAAAGTTCAGAAGAATATTCTTGACATGTACTATCAGATGAAAAAATAAAAAAAATAGATTGTTTCAAATTTAAAAACCCATGTAACCCGTTAATAGCTCATCATCACCGTCGTCAAGGACGGAGAGAATTCGTGAAGTCGACCTGGGTGCAATCAACGTTATTACGCAAGAACCGCGATATGTTTTGCTAAAAGCAGTATCAGAAGCTTCATCTGAAAGAAATTGCAATCGCTCTAAAAATTTTAAAGGGTAACATTTATTTTTGGACAGCTGCAGATTTATTTGCAGTGGACAAAAGCACAGTCGGAATTATGTTGTATAAATTTTGTGACGCTGTCATTCATCGATTTTACAATTAAAGAATATTTTTTCCTAAGACTGAAAAAAAATGAAGAAATATTGAAACAGGATTTTTGAGCAGATGGACATTTCTAGACAAGGTCGCAACAATGGATGGGATGCTTTTTTCAATTTTAGCGCCACCGGGATGTTCTAAATATTATTATAATTATCAACACTTTTACTCATCAATTCTAGTGGCCATTGTTGATAGTAATTATTAACTCATATGATTGTTTGTTACTAGGAAGTATCATATTTATAATGTATGTTTGTGTTTTGCATCTGATAATAGCTATTAAAATTGGTATATTATTTGCTGTTACGTGGACGTTGGAGCACCAGGTCACACAAATGACGATTCAATATTTCGGAGGAGTGCGGTTTACAAACTGTTAATTCCGCAGAATGTAGAAGCAAATGCAGCTTATACTAAATTAATGCACCTCATTGCAGATTGTGCTTTTCCATTGCTTATATGGTTACTGAAACCATATACAATATCGAATGACGCGTGTGTCTAGTGCAAAAAAAAAACTTCCACTAGAGAATGAGTAATGCTTGAATGACAGAGGAAAACATGTTTGTCACGTTATAAGGTCGTTGGAGAATATTATTGAAACGGGTTGACCTTGGTCTTGAATATACGAAATATTAGCAGAAACAGCTAGCCCCTGATCGCCTATATATTTTCTGAAACTCCTAAAACACCCTCCTGCACACGCAGCGCCCCTCATCGCATGCATATTTTCTTCACCCCCCTAAAACACCCTCTTGCGTACGCCCCTTATCGGAATTATGCTTTCTTAAACCCCTTAAACACCTTTTCGCGTACGCCTCCGATCGCATTTATATTTTCCTGAACCCCTTCTGCATACGCCCCTTATCATCATCAGGTAACTATAGTTCCTATCTGTCACGGATAGAGGGAGGGGCGACGCACATTGCAGGCCTTTTACTTTTTTAGTAATGACACGAATGAATATATAGCGACTCGCCCTGACTCGTTGACCTCCCCAGATACCTAATGCACCTGTGAGCAAATTTTGGGATCGTCCTCGTGATCGGTGCTCTCGGAGGTGCGAAACTATCACCGGTTCATAACCTCAAAGCCATCGCCGCGTGCCAAAACATGCCAAGGCCCTTGCGCGATGGATGCAGAAAGCTGTCATCCTTGGGTCGCTTCGTGTCCTCAAGACACATGACGGTTTTGCCGGCCTGTCGTCGTGATTTCATCATTTCACCCATCTGGCGGTCGTGCAACGTGGCCATAAGTGTGATTTACTGCGTTTCTACTGGGAGCCGGTGTTATTTTTAGATGGCAGAAATCAAAAGTTACACAATACATGACTAGATAAAGTTGTCCATTTAGAGCTACATTTTGTTAGTGTTCCATTTGTTACTGTGCTGTAAAGAGAGCATACCCCATCATCTAAATTGAAGCGCGATGAACCAAAATAAACTAAAAATCTGTGGATCAAAAATCTTTTACATGTCCTAAAATGCTTAGAAATCTTTCAAATTTTTTAAAAATTGTTTGAATCTTTAGAACTCTTACAAATTGACCATAAAAAAATTAACAATTCACCGGGAGAACATCGGGAAATGAACGCGAATTTAAAATCATTAATCGGATAGATGCCCTGATTAGGGATAGAGTAACCAGGAAGAAGAAACAAATCTGGATCCTAAGATAATGTCTATAGTGAAGTTAGTAATCAGATCTTTTTCTGTCTCTGTAAAAGAAGCTTTTTAAGTGATTAGGAAAGTGATTAGAGATAAATTCTCACATTGTGGTTACTTTTCTTGAATTTGTTATCTCATAATTGGAATCGAAGATTGAAAAATCCCTAGTCTGGGATTTTATCGTTCTTATTATAATTGAAGTAGTAAACTTTATAGGAAAATATGGAGGAGATTTACGATCAAATTTCGAGAAGCCATTATTTTTCCAATTACTTACCTTGATAACTGTTCTGGACTGTGCCAAGTTTTACGGGAAGTACGTCAAGAGGAAGAAAATAGAGGGATATACACAAACGAGAGAAATCAATTGGCTCATATTGTCTCCGCACGCGCGAACTCAACGCGGCACCTTTCCAGGAATGATGTATAAGAAGAGGATGAGCATTAAGCGAAGCTGACAGATCAAAGAAAGAAAAAGAATGAAGTATCCGTTTGTCGTTTAGCCTGAGCGGGATCGATATCAAAACAAAAGTCCGCGTTCTAAAGTGAGTTCCTGAAAGTATGAGCAAAAAAAGACTTTCACAGTTCGCAAAAAGCTGTCAAAGGTCAAACTCACTGTGATAATATGTATGTGTCCACTGAAATATTTGTATTGAACTATTCGCCTCCTCTCACACTAAAGTCGAAAAATAGTTGTGACTTGCAACATTATCATATGCAGTTTAGAGGGACCAAAACATATTATCATACGCAAAGGAAAAATCAATCATTCGTACCAGGCTATGCATTTAACAAGCCTTTTTCACACTAACACATTTTTTTGCAGTATTTTTTATTTTGCTCCATAATGTATAATCGAAACATAATATCAAACATAATAATTTAGGCCCATCTAATGTATTGTATTAACATTTTCCACGTCACTAGTGCACCTTCCTGATTTTACAGGCAGTTTCTGTTAGATAGATAAACGTTTATTTTTCAGTCTGCTGGCCTTAAAAAATCGACTTGCTTACACATTAATTTTTTACATAATTTTTTCAAAACTAACCCTTAAAAAACTAACATACATCCATACCTTATATCTAAGACCGCACGCTCTTATCGCCTTGCCTTCCTCGCGTCGCGACGCCTCGTTCGCATGCCCCTACTTTTCGTATTGTCAAACTCTGCTTCCGCGGCTAATAACTAATGCTTAACTACTTTTTACAATATATACAGATTACTTATATCTTGTTTCAAAACCAGTAAATGGATCTACCAAGGCTCGAACTCTCGTCCTACCAGCCTTGAAGTTTAGGGCCGAGCATCCTACCCACTAGACCACAGTGCTGGTTTGAGTTAAATCAATCTGAAAATTATTCGTGTATCTGGGCAAAAAAGAAGTTTAGCCTTCGGTATGGCTTGAAGAATATTTTATTCAAGGGATCCTGTGTCGATATTGGTACAATCAAGTTTGCCTCGTTATTGACTATTCGTAATTTAACTCTTTCATAAGTATTCGGACGACCCGCTTTAGGAGCCATGAATGGAAACAAATGTTCACCTAGGATTATTGCAATGACGTATTCGTGATTCATTTCTCTACGTGTCAATACCTTTGAAAGGTCTGCTTGTAAACGGTCAGGTTGACTTCGATGTAAGACATTTTCGTGATGACGAACAGTACGAATTTCAATCGGAGCAGGGTGAATTGCGTTTTCTTTATGTGGCCGAACTAACTCTGCAAAACAAAGAATAAGTAGGAAATAAATTATTTTAACTACGACATTTATTGAAATTTAAAAAATGCAAAGATCAAGTTTCGACAATATATTCCTAAATCTCTTAATTGAAGATGAAGAAACCAAAATAAAAAAGGGGAAAGGAAAAAACGCAACCTCCGAATTTCCTTCCTTTTTAGCAAATCAACACCCATGAGGAAACCAAGAACGTTACACACTCTTATATAAAAATACTTTATTATTTGCAAATCTTATCAAAAACAGAAACATTCAAGGAAATGCATGCAAACTCATTGTTTAATATAATAAATTATAGTATCATAACTATTATTAAAAAAGAGAAGGATTAATCATTGAAG
>CAKNYM010045549.1:0-32058 GCA_932195095.1 Andricus curvator | reverse complement strand
AAATGTGATGCCGAAATTCAACATGGCGTAACTCCCGTAATTTGGAAAATTTTCAAAAATCCTTTGGACCCCAAATGTGTCTTATATAACACTATAATTTCACAAAGTTTACCTACAATCGAACAACCATTTGCAGATCCTGATATTCCTGACGTATACTGACCCTGATGATTTCTTCTTTCGGGATTTTGGAGGAAGCTACTGCAAAATTATGTCCTTTAGATAAGGCTGAAATCATTTAATTGCAGAGAGGATGGTTAGAGATGTTTTTTACTGTGTTAGTTAATGGTGCGGGCCTTACTGAAAGTAATTTGTCAAATTTTATTTTTTGTTTTTGAGTGCAAAAATCTTCAATCCGTTGGGATTGGTCAAATGATATGCCGTCTAATGTAGACCAAATGTCAAATCTGAGTGTTTGATAGGAAAAGGTGAAGTTTTAATAGTTTTTTGGAGGTAGTGTGCAAGGTAAATTTGGCATGTTGTATTCTTTCGTTCAAGAGAAGCAAACTTGTTGTACGTAGAATTGATTTGGATTCAGATATTCCCAAATGGGTTTTCAACAATAAGAATTTTGGGACGATTTTATTGTCCCTAAACCGTTTTGAAAAAGCTAAATATGTTAGTAGCTTAGCTTGAGAAGACCTGACCTTACAAAAAGTGTTAGTTTTAGTAAGAAAACCCTCCCCGTAGAGTTCTTTAATGATAGATTTGATGCTTTCACTATGATTCATTATAATAAATTTAAAATTAAAGCTTTTTCGGGTTTCAATCGTGTGCGAAACTATGAATTTTGTCGACGTTCCGTGAACATTGCAGCTTACTTCTTCAGGGCTGACCTGAAACTGAAGTTTCAGGGTATGTTGTTCTTATATATGTATTCTCTACAGTGCCTGTGATTGGCCAGAGTTCCCCATGGTGGGGACTGGTCGAACTTGATTGGCACCAGCTGAGCATCATATCGAAACAGGACATAGCATTTTATTTGACAAAACAACAGTCATCGCAAAAACGTGCAATAAATTTCCAAGAAAACATAGAGAAGCAATCGAAATCTTAAAACACCCTGTTAATAATTTATTTGATGTTGTTATTCTTGTTTGAGTGACCTTCAAGGTCTCATTGGTAATCAAATGGTTTTCGCCCAATGCTCATTCTCCTTGAAGGTCTCTCTCTCTGTTCTTTGAGTTTCAGGCGCTTTCCTTTTCATGAGAGTGGGGACTCAGGTAGTGGCGTGAAGCTCCCTTGTTGAGTTTTGGGAGTTTTTCCGGGCTTTTCAGTTGCTATCAAGGTGTAGGCGAGTGTGGACATTGTCGGTTGTTGCAATGATTTTGATCAGATGTGTTTCTTCTGGGCAGTTCGGGTGTTTGTGCTTTCGGGTAAAGTCGGTGTGTTGTTCATTCTTTCGATTCCTTGATTAGTGATTTCCCGACTCGATCATCATCTGGTGATGTGGGAAGTGACGAGTCGGATGACGTATTGCTTCCGGTCGCGTCGGGATCGATCGTTCGGTGAACGATCGTGGTCGTAGCTTCCGGAGGCTACATCTGTGCCAATTTTCTCCAACAACCCAACACCTTTTTTTGGGTACAAAAGGAGCACCTTGTTGGGTAGGCTCAGGAACCCGTATTTTGGATTAACTCGATAACAGGTATTTTGAAGTTTTCAGTAATAATGGTGATGAATTGTCTTGTTTCCTTTTTTCGTCGACTTTGTCATGACCAAACGAGATTCCTTCGCTACCCCACGCTAGTCCGTCATAATTCATTACCACACCCTAATAACATCAATAGGGACAATGGATATAATACTAATCCGATTAGGCTTTCCGTCCTCCCGGGTTAAAAAAAAAATACTTGATTGGCCAATCAAGTTTGACCAGTCCCCACCATGGGGCGCTCTGGCCAATCACAGCCATCGTAGAGAATACATATATAAGAACAACATAACCTGAAACTTCAGTTTCAGGTCAGCCCTGAAGAAGTGAACTGCAATGTTCACGAAACGTCGGCAACATTCATAGTTTCGCACACGATTGAAACCCGAAAAAGCATTAATTTTAAATTTATTATAATGAATCATCGTGAAATCACTAAATCTATAATAATATTATACTATTTAAAATTTTTACATAAATCATAAACAATAAATAGTAAATAATAAATAGAGATATAAAATTCATATTGCCAAAGATTTCACAAATATTTCAATTATTTCAAAAAAATTTCAAACATATTTCAAAGAGTGCACAAACATTTCAATGATTTTCCAAATATTTCAATAATTTATCAAATATAAAATAGTTCAAAAATGTTTTAAATATTTTGCAAAGATTTCCAAAGATTTCAGAAAGATTTTACAAAGATTTTAATGATTACCCAAAGATTTCAAAAATTTTACGAAGATTTTAATGATTTCACAAAGATTTCATAAAGATATTGCAGATTTCGGATAGATTAAAAAGATTTCACACAGACTTCAATTATTTCTAAAAAATTTCCCTAATTTCACGAATGTTAACAAATATTTTAAAAACATTTCAAATATTTTGCAAAGGTTTTCAAAGATATCAGAAAGATTTCATAAAGATTTATATGATTTTCTAAGGATTTCGGATACATTAAAAATGTTACACAAATATTTTAATTATTTCGCAAAGATATCAGGTAGATTTCTGAAAAAATTCGAACGATCCGATGAATTTAATCATTCGATTTCAGTGGGGGGCAAATCAATACTTTGCCCCTCTCTGGTCGATTTCTTGGGGGGGGGGGGGGGGGGGTAGAATTGTCCCCTGTGCCACAGGGCTCCGCCGCCTCTGGTCTTTCGTATAAGGAATCATCATTGTGATAATTTTTTGTAGAATATTTGAAACAGTAGTGAGAAAAATCTCAGCTAACTTCAATTAAAGGATGCAAATTTCTCAATTTTTACGTAAATTTGATGCTCGCAAAATCTTTCTTTTTTTTTTATCTGAAAAAATTGGAAGAGCATTTTCTCAGCCATAGGAAGAAACTGTTGATATAGCCGCCAACAAAATTTGAAAAATGCGAATCACAGATCAAGATCAGTTATATCAAACTTAAAACTACGAAATAAAATATGATATTACAAATCGAGAATGAGATCAGTCACATTAGACTTAAGTTCCTGCAAATAAATTATGATATACTTTAGAATAATCGTGTATAAATTCTGATATAATACAGCTGTGACTTAACGGAGTTCGTACTCAAAAAAAACCACCTTCAGCTAGCTGAAGGTGATATCGCAGCTGCGATACAGCATCGGAGCCTATATATTCCACTTCGTCATTTGTGACAATTCGCATCGTCTCAGGTGGAATACATACCATTATCTCCACAATCATGCGTTTCATCTCTTCAAGGTTAATAATTCGCTCAAAGCGATAGAGCTTGGACTTGATATAGCCCCATAGAGAAAAAATCTAAAATCTAAACAATAAAAAATGTGGAGAACGTGGAGACCATTTGATGAATGGACTGAACTTTCCGATCCATAGGCGTTGAAATATATCGTTGAGCAGATGTCTGACCCTATGTGCAGTGTGTGCTGGAGTCCCATCCTGTTGCCAATAAATCACCTGATAATTAGATATCAGTCACCAACTGCGATTTCTTAAATTATGAAGGTTCGAAAGTAATAAATTGGAACATACAGCATCAGCATCTCTATCACCTAATGCATCAAATAATGCCGGTCCAACTTCTAGATGCAGCATTTCGATATATATATTTGTCCGCTGTTAAATTGCCTTCTATGAAGATAGGTTCAATTAGTTTGTAATGAAGCATCCCACTCCAAACATTTAATTTAAGCGGATATTGAGAATGGGTAGACATAAGAGCGAACGGATTTTCCTTCGCCCAGGTTCTATGCTGCTGGAGATTTATTATATCATCCAAAACGAAGGAGCATTCGTCAGTAAACAAAGTGAATGGCAGTAGCAAAGGGTTTCGCTCAATTTCTTGGATCAGAAGCATAGCCATTTCGTAGAGATCGTCGAAATCAGTCTGCTTTAGAATTTGGCCATTTCGTAGTTTGTATGACAAATATCCAGCATCATGGAGCGTTTCAAGGACAGAAGGTTTGCAGATCCTCAGATTCTCAGCGATTTGTCTACTTGTACTGTTTGCATCCACTGCTGCTTGAGCACAAACTAGTACGCACATTTCTTCATCCAGGACACGTTTTTTCTCAGATTCTGGAAAAAATGGTTTCTATTAATTAAATGGAATTTTAAATTTAGCAAAATAACTAAGCTTTATAAATTATTCTATAAAATTGATGGACATCGCAGATGCCGATTGGAATCTCATTCACGTTTTCAAGGTTAAAGGATATTTTAAAAAATTTCTTCGACTTTCATAATAAAAAGTTCTTACTCCTCCTTCTTCGTAATGATTTTCCGCAATGCATCCATGAGCATTAGAGTTTTTAGGGACTGTTTGCACAGTTCTCAAAGAAGAAATTGGTCTATCAGGAAACGAAGCAGAAAAGTATGCCCTTGTTTGTCTACCATTAAGATTGTCCACCATTTGCCGTGAGAACATAAACTGATTTTCTTCCAGGGAATAAACTGTAGGCATTGTGCTTATTTTCACAGATAAAAAAAAAGTGAAAGAAACAGTAAAATAAGACGATGAAGAAGACGAACACTTGCGATTTACCTGCTACAAGAAACTAGTGACACTTAAACAATGCTGCCAAATACAGTAAAGTCAAAAGACAAAAGTTTTACCAACTGGGTTAAAATATCTCAAGTGTGCCACTTTTAAATCGATAGTTTCGATTCAAAGAGATTTTAGAATCTACTGGAACGTGGAAGAATTCTTTCACAGGCGGAGAAGTTTAATTAATTTTCAATTGTTTAAAACGAACGATTATTTAAACAATAAAAATTTTTTTTTACTACCGAACAATTTTTTAGCGTAATGTATACTTCGTAATAAAAATTTTCATGACACAATTATTGAATTTCGATGAACCGTTCGCGAGTAATCAATTTTTGAAAAAAATGATCAAAAACTTTGATTGTTAATAATTTAAAAAAAAAAAAAATTTTTTGCAAAAATATTTTAGGGGAGTTATTTTAATATAAAAACGAATCGAAAACTGTATAAATTGACTGAAAATAGAACTATCGATTTAAAAGTGGCACACTTGAGATATTTTGACCCAACTGCGCTGCGTACGAAAAGGTCTCATTTTTGTATCCTAATTTTTTGACATTTAAACGAGCACTCTAAAAATCACTTACCTGCAGTTTACATTGGATTTCTAACAGACAAGTTACTGATTATCTTCTATTTAAATTTATAGTAATTAAATTGAAGTTATTACCTGTTTGTTCCTGAAAACTGTGCTCATTGAAAGGGTGTCTCTTTATATAGAGAAATAATTCGCAGCTTCTTCACTTTCAACATTTGATTCGCAGATTCAGCATTGCAATTTTTATAAACATACGGATTACAATTTCTGTTGCAGTAGTAATGTTTATAAATTTTTGAATCTGTGGGAAAGAAACAAAATTCTAAATAAGAAAATATTAACAATTGAATTAACTTTACGATATATTACGTTTTAAAAGTATGAAAGTACTGGTCTCACTTGTAAATAGCTGTGTTATTCCTTGAAGACACAATGAATCGATTAGTATAAATTAAATTTGTTATAAACATAAATAATGAAGAGCACACACTAGTCTTTTCAGTGAGTATTTAAAAAAAGGACACTGACAGTGGATGATATATACCGATACTCTTGTCGTCAAAAGCATTTGATTCCCATATTTAATTCGATAATTAAAACAACAGATTTTAGTACCAATTAATAACTTCGAACCTGCACATATTCACTTCAATCAATTATTTATTTAATTAATTTAGTTTAAAGTACAACGATTTTGACACTTGTCAAACGACACATATCACTCACAAACCGTTACATTCGTGAAAACCAACTCTAATTTTTTAAAGAACACTTCATGCACGTCCCGACAGTATTTGTGAACACTTTTTAATCTTGTGTTACATTTTTTTAAATTCTTAACTATTTATTTATCTGAAATGCGTGGTGAACCCTGGGGAACATAACCTTCTTTCAGTATTAGGTTATACGTCTTTTGCGCACGTCTTCTGAGTCTCGACGCCTCTGACCATTCAGCGCAAAAACTCCAGCGCGGGAAATTTGAAAACCGAATAAAAATCGCCTATTTAATACTTTTTTCCATTGCACAGATGCACGATGGGTTGCATTGTATGCTAAATTTGTATCATTATACTCCCTATGACTACATGGTATATGTCCTTACTGTATATACTATATATCTATAGTAAATGTATAAGAAAACTGAGCCAATCAGCGTGAATCAACTACGTTGCCACACTGTCTCTGGACCCTCTGTAGGACATACAAAACCGTCATACCTCTAGTGAGCTCGCCAGAAAGCTTGAAGATTCAAAATAGAACAGAAAAGTTATTAATTTAAAATGCATTGGTAATAATGGTTAATTTGCCAGCTTATAGATTGTAAGTTAACACAAATGTCAAAATATTTTTTTATAAAAATTGATTCGAGAAATTTCCGTTAATAAGAGATATTTTCTCTCGCTAGTATTTAAATATTATTGTAATTAAAATTTAAAAAAATATTTATTATTTCAAGCGTGTTGCGATAGTCCAGTTTTATTATTACCAATTTCACAATCTCTGTTACGTTCCGCTATTCGTGTCTTTAATCTCCTCTAAGCTTCTCCAATATAAACTTTATTACAACAATTGTATTTAATTATGTAAACTACATTAACTAAATTTTCTTTTGCATCCTTTTTTTTATCAATAAAACAATTTTCTAATTTGTGGCTATTTTCAAAATAAACAATAATATTAAATTTTTTAAGAGAACCTTTAAACCTTCCAGATAATCCATGAATGTGAGAAACTGTTAACATTTTATTATTTATATCGTGTTCATCTAACCATTTTTGTTTTTTATTATTATTGGAGCAATTATGTATTTCATGAATTCTTTTTTTTTTAGCGGATAATCATTGAATTGTAATGTTTCTTTGATAATGTTTCGATTAACACTCCGAAAATTAACATGACTCAATTTAATGCATCTATCAACTAAGTTTTTAATTAAGACAATATGTTGTGAAAAGGGATGATGAGAATTATAATTAAGATATTGACCAGATGATGTGGGTTTTTTTGAACTAATTCGCAATTAAACATTCATTTCCAGTTCTGATTATAGTTGGATCTCAATAATTTAAAGTATTATTGTTCTCATTTTCAAAAGCTGAATTGAATGGAGTCTTCGATACTGTTCAAAATGTGAACAACCCCATTAACTTTATCAGATGGAATTATTGTGAAAATATCGTTAACAAACATTTTATAAAAAACTGGTTTGAAATTTAATTTGGATTAAGCTCTCTCTTCCACAAATTCAAGTGCTATATTAGAATTATTGGTGACAAAGGAGAAACCATTAGACAACCAGTTACTTGCTTGTAGAAATTAGTATGAAAAGAAAAAAATGTGATATTAAAGACTGTTCTGACTGCAATTAACATTTCATATATTGGTATTTTTGTTAAATTTTTATCATTTATTAATTTCTCTGCTTTACACAAGTTAAAGCTGAATATAATGGTACACGGAGAAAAATGGATGGTCAAAGTTAGAGGGTCAAAATTGAGAGAGCCAGTCCGTTCTTTTAGATGGTCTAAAGAGTCTTTCAGAATTTTTTCGACATAGTCAGAGAGACTCTCATATAATGGCCAGTCTGAGTGTTGTAAGAAGGTCAGACTCACTATCAGGAATAATCGAAGTATCCTTTCGGGATGATCAATACGATCATCTTGTTTTCACTCATTTCGACCATCCACGAAAGAGTAAATGACCCATCGCGGAGGGCCAACCTGAGTAGTTACCGCTGGCGTGTATATTTAAAATGAATACATATGTAAGTCAAATTTTCACAACAAATAATAAATTTAAAGTGCATAAGAATATTAGGAATTATTGTAAATTCGTATTTAAGATGAAAAATATATTTCTTTCTTTAAAAATTAAAATATATCATTTATTTTTAGGGAAAAAATCTAATAAATAATTTAAATGTTACTTTACAAGTCCTTCTTGTAAGCAAATAATTATTTTTAATACCTTGAGTTTTATTATTTGCTGTTTCAAATTGCTTTTCACATTTGATCATTTCAAATAAGCGCGCCAACCTCAACCAATCCGGTTGTCGACGCGATGGATGCAGTGTGAAAGGATACACTGTAAAAAAAATCAACGAAATTTTACATCTTCAGGCGTAGGAAATAAAAGGACCCTGCACGAACGTGGTAAATTTCCGCGACGAGATGTAAAATCCCACTCTGTTGGGAATTTTAAAAAGTCTACCGTAACATTTCCATCCAGTGGTGAAATTTCGAAGCTGCTAATGGGTTTTTACCTAGCGAGAGTAACAACAACCTAAAAATGTCATGGGAAAACTTTGAAATGAATCCTTTGCAAATCTGACTTTCGTCTTTAATTGCTTTCTCTACATTTTTGCAGTACTTATAAAGTACATAGATTATTTCAGATACAAATATAAATTTAGGTTATGTTTCTACAAGGACGCCGAGACGCTTCAAACTTTTTCCACGCGAGTTTATTCAAATTCACTTAATATATATCTCTATCTCTGTAGAAACAGAAACAAGGACAATTTTTTGACACGCTTTGACACGTATAGCGAATAACCGATTAAGTTTGAAGCTACATTGGATCATTGGATTGATTCATGGTTATCTACAATAATACATTTTATTATTACAACACTTGTTAACATCAAATGTAAAATCACATAATTCCAAACGTAAAATTACCAACACATTGTAATATTCAGTTCGGTACCGTGGAATCCTGCTACTTTAGTCCGTAAGATTACAACGACAGTTGGCGGAAAATTACCACGCTAGTGCAGGGTCCTTTTATTTCCTACGACCGACGGTGTAATTTTCAGTAACTAATGTGAAATAACATGCGCTGCCGCGGCGTATTTTATGCATCAGTGAAATTTTACCGCGACAGAATATGTAAAATTTCGAGGACATTTTTTACAGTGTACGAGAGTTGGGAGCACCGTGGTCTCAGAGCAATTTCGGAGTGAGCGAATGTCATTGAGCCATTCAGCGTCATATTTGCTGTTTATTGAACTTAAACATATTATTAACAAGTTTAAACTGCTTTTTGATATTTCGAATATGCGTGGAGAGTGAAGTGCATACGAGAGAACATGACTGAAAGTGCATTAAGTTTATTCTTTTGAATTTTCAACGTCAAATTTGATGCTTCTGAAAACTGAAAACGTGAAAAAAATTGCAGTATTCATTGATGATGCAGAAAGTAATGAGATGTGGGATATTGGTTTCTGAATTCACTTCAATGTTTGAAATCTTGCAATTCAGTGTGACGCCGTGCCGTGTCCTTAGCCTGCCGTGCTCCAAAAAATATATTGTCAATGTGCACTGTTTTTACATATCAAATTATATCTCATACAGCTCACTCTCCACAAAGAATAAAAAATGCTTTCAGAATTCATGTATTTCATATAAATTTGCAGGTTTTATAGGTTCCACTTCATTTTATGATTTCCAGTCTCTTATAAGAGAGAGACTGGAATAAGTAGGAAAATGACAACAAATATAGAAAATGTAGGATAATCAAATCGACCCCCTAAGATGGCCAGGTCGACTGTCCGAGGAGATCAAGTCGACTATCTGATATGACCCAATCGACCTTCTATGATGAGCGATTTGACCCTTTATAATGATCAGTTCCGTCATCTCTGATGATCAGTTCGAATCTCTATGACGCTTGAATCGGATGTCCGAGAAGACCAAGTCGACACCTTGAAATGATCAGTGGCGGACCCAGAAATCGTGCGTCTCTTTTCAACCCCGAAGAAACAAGGTAGGTTGGATGGGGTGATCACCCCTCTATCCTACCTTGTTTCTTCCGGGTTGAAAAGAGCCCCACGATTTCTGGATCCGCCACTGGAGATGATCGATTTGAACTTCTTGTTTTAACCTTCTAGAGATAGTCCCTTTAGCCATATTCAAGGGTTGTTTGGTATTTTATCATCTTTGAATTTTTATTTGAATTGCCAAGAATCTTCAATGAAAGAATTTATTGTTGATAAGGTGATTGTCAAAACTTCAAATAAATAAGACGCCAAATTGTAAGTTGGTAATGCAATGGAAGACACGATAAGTATCCATTTTAAAGTTGGTTTGTGAATTTTAGGGATCGCGTAAGCTTTAGCTTTCATTGAACCACGTGTTTTTAAATGAGCTGCCGTTTGACCATTGATGTACATACCTCATATGAGAACACATGACTGGATCTGAAATTCATTATTATTAATTAGAGTATTAATTATTAGTGGTCTGCAAAGAGCACAAATTCATCAAGTATATCTGTAGAAAGCAGAAAAACACTGGTGTGAAATTTGTTGCAGCTAAAATCTTAACGGTCTCAAAATGAGAATTTTCATGTTTACACGTACTTGCTTCCTTGAAGATAGGTGTTCATCTAGCGAAAATTATTCATTTTGAGACTCAATTTAGGCTCATTTCGAGAGTCTTGAAATTTTGGATCGAAGTTCCACATACCTGATCACCAGAGAGAAGATCTGCTTAATTTAATAATTTTTTAGTACAGCCGACTCTCGGTTTAGGAACAGAGTGTCGGAGGTTGCCTGCAAATAGCCTTATTCCTAAGTCGGGAAACTCGAAACCTAAACAGTCCGGGCCGCCTGAACCGTTTCCAGTTGGAATGCATAATATTTCGCAATAGAATCGACTGAGTACTGGCGCACTGCGGCCCTTCCAAGTTGAGAGTCGAAACTGCTTGTCGCCCCTTGAGCTGAGAAACTGCGTGGGCCAGGGATTCAAGGAATTCCTAAACCGCGAGTTCATTTTACTAACCCTGTAACTTTTTGGAAATATGTCTAAAAAAAGTTTGCTGATTGAACTTAGAACTTCTTTTGGTCTTGGAAAGCTGTTCAGAGGCAGACCTGGGCCAAACCTGATCTTCCAGATCGAACTTAGACCTTTCATTTTCTTGGATGGCTGAGCAGCGCCAGTCCTGGGTCAGACCAGACCTTTCCTGACTAGACGGTCCACATCAAGTCAGACCTCGGCAAGACTAGTTCCAGACCTGGGCCGGATCAGATCTTCCAGACTAGACAGTCTAGATAAAGCTAGACCTGGGCCAGACCTGACGCCAGACTGCCATGATATTTTTCCACGCGGGTACTTGCACGTATCATAAAATTTATCAGGCCCGTAAAGAGAAAAACCGGGCCAGGGGGGTGGGACTGACGGGCTCCTATATGTTATTTTGAAAATTTATAATTCAGGCTGATGCAATCTCCGGGCTCGAGGAGAATATCCCCATCCCCCCCTCTCGTCAGTCCTGCAGTTCATAAATATATCGTTGGTATATACACAATTTACGTCAGGGCCGTGCAATACATTATTTGATCCCCATTTAATCGGAATTTCTTTTATTTGAAATAAATTTAATTAAATTTTTGTATATAATATTGAAAACCACGCTGAAAACACCAGTTCTCGTAAGATCACTGAAGTTAAGCATTGTTGGGCGCGGTTAGTACTTGGATGGGTAACCGTTCAGGAATACCTGCGTGCTGTTGGCCCGCCGTGGGTGTGATGGGCCCACATTGGTAGTAAATATCCACCTAGAAACACTACCCGAATCGGGTAGTGAGGCAATGAACTTTCGAGTTCGAACTGCTAATCTATGTATGTATGTATGTATGTATGTATGTATATAATATTGAACACTATCAAGTTTGAAACGTTGTAAATTCAACAATTCCGAAGTGAGTATGAAACTGCATCATTTTTTTTTTAATTTTCAACCTAGAATCTTAAATTTTTAACTTCAGATCAGATGTTATTCCATTTAGTATGTTTTAACGTCAAACTTATAACCGTTAAACTCATATGATGCTTTTCGATTTAAGGTGTTGAAAATTGTAATCTCTTTTATTTAAAATTATACATATTTGAAGAATTTGTATATGAAACTGATAAGAATTTTATATTTTGAAAACGAATTTATCCTTTAAATTTTCTACTTTATTCAGGTGTTAATTTCAAGTTACTCGGGGTGGTCGCAGACTCAGGAAACCAGGAAATTATGAGGACTCTTTTGTGAATGAGAATACCAAAAAATGACAGTAAATTAATTTTTTTCTAGGAATTATACAATTTTTTAGAAGAAAAATCTAGGCAGTTTTTAAAATTTAAACAATTAGAACTTAGAAGCGTTTGCATTTGGAAATTTTTGGCAAAGAAGTTTTAGTTTGAGCAACTGTAAAAATAAATAAATTTTAAATCTGAACTGTTGTTTAAGTGTTGAAAGTTGGACATTAACTGATTTTATAAGACGATACTGAATTCGTTCAAAATTAAACAACGTATAGATTATAAAGTTGAAAATTGAACATTTTTAATTCGAAAGCCCCAGTGGTTAAACAAATTTAAACGTTCGATTGAAACTTTATGAACTATTTTGAAATTTTCAATAATTTTAGATTAAGAGATTTATAATTAAACGCTTTTATTCAATTTAAAATCCTGGTCGAATTTTTTTTTAGCCTATAATATTCCATTTTCAACCCATTAAATTTCAAATGTTTTCATTAAAAAAGAACCATTTTTTAATATTTAGCAATATCTATCCGTTAATCAAAAATTAGCAAATGTAAATCACACATTCAAAAATAAACAATTTGAAACTACATTTTTTAAATAGAAAACCTTGAATCGCTAAAATTTCAGAGCGCTGAATTGAACATTACAATTTCAATAATATAATTTAAAAAAAATTTATTTGAGAGTGAAAGTTTTGAATTTCAATATAATACATAAGAATCGACCGATTATTGTTTTTAAATATTATTTTAAATTGAAATAATTTAAATTAACAGGATCTATGTATAAAAAGCTTTTCTCAATTTTACAATTCTAATTTCAAAAGAAGGCCGTGGCTACAAGTGCAGAAATTTCTATACGATTAGCCAGATTTTGTAGGTACCAGTAGAGTTAAAAAAGGGGCTTTTTGTACAAAAATTTCGGCACAATAAGCCACATTTTTTCGGTATGCGTAGAAATTAAATAAATCTCAGCATTTAATATATTCCGAATTCAAAGAGGAAGTTCTCTTACATTTTCATTGAAAGCGGCTCTTTTTCTGTTTTTTTTTAAATAATTTTTATTGAGTTGGAAGGGATGAAATCTTGCTTTTCAAGTTTTTCTTATTTAAATATTTTAATTGTGTAGACAGATGCAAATTTAGGATTTTGAACGTTCAGATGAAAAGAGAATCTTTTTACTTTTAGTTTTTCATTGAATTGGAAGAGGGATTAGTTTTAATTTACTAAAGCATAGCAAATGATAGCCTGGATTTATATGTTTTAACCAGAAATATTTAGAATGTTCAATTTATAAAGGTTTAAATTTTTCAGTTTAAATTTAAGTTTAAGTGTTATACATACTTTGAATGCTGTAATGTGCAGTTCAGTATTGATTACTTTAAATGAAAAAAACTCAGTTGTAAGTGTTCGAATCTTTAATTTCAATGACCATTCGAAAACCTTTTATCCTGAAATTTTGCTATTAAAGTTGAACATTACAAACTTAAAAATGAAATAAATGAATTTCAAGAAATTAGATCAAAAATGCAAACAAATAAGTTTTCACAGAATTTATTTAATATAATATAATAGATAGAACTGGCCTAGGAGTTGATTATCCAGTCCTGTCTGATGTTTTTTCATCGCCCGTTGCTTTACACCTCAATTATAAATATATTCTACTTTTATTTAGTAACCTAATACGTGATATTTATTTGTAGAAAATTATAGTCTATGTAGTTTGATATTTTATGAAATTCTACAATATTAACCAATATACTTCAGTTTTTAAGTATCAACGGGGAACTTGGCTTTAAACTGCGGCCCTGACAATGTTAACGTCTCTATTTTCGAGTTTCATTTTTGTTTCTCACATTTACACTGTAGATCCTTATTCTTAACATTATCCCAAAAAACCTAACTGCGCGGCAGAACGGAAGTCCTCCAACCTCTAACTCATCATATCCCAATCCTGGTCACACAAAACAACTGATAGCAACTTAACAAAACAAACTTTTCACCACTCCATACATTCTGCGGTCTCTAGTTAGCAGCTTTAATTTCACTACCCCCAACTTGCTTTCGCATTTTTCTCAAACCCCCTTTTAATCACTTTTGCCACCAAACTGCACATTTCATTCTTCATATCTGCTCTCTGCTTTTGCCTTCTCCCTTTCCACGTTCTTATCATCTTCAACATCTCTTCCATCCATTCTAACCACCACCATGCACCACGTCTCCTCGTTAGTAATGCCAGCTTGTTTATCCTACCTTCGCGATTTGTTTTTTGATGAGTACTTTGGAGCCAGCGCCCTCAAGTCTCGCCTCTTCCTTCCTCAGCCAGTCCTGAATCAGTTTCTCTCTCTCTCTCTGTCGCATCATCTTCCAAACATGATCCAAATCTTTCCAATTTATTGCACCTTCGCAAGATTTTAGCCATGTTCTCCACTGATGTCAATCTCAACATCCTCCCTTTCTCTATCCTCAAAGACTTCGCTACCTTAAGAATCTTCTGCGTCCATGCTGCCAACGTAGCTGCCACGTTCGTTACCTCGTTCTCTTCTGTCTTCACGCCCAGCACTCTCACGTTTTTTCCTCTCCATGCTCTTCCATCTCTCTCTCCGTTTTTCACATGGCTTCGCTCAATGTCCTTGGCTGCTCAGTCCACATTTCTCTCTCCTCACCCGCCTGACACACAACGTCGCATACCTTAATCCAGACATGCCCAACTCGGGGAAATTCCCTGCGAGAACACATGTTCCGCGTCCCTACTCTTTCTCCTAGAGAGCGAGAGATGTGGTAGACGCATGCGCGTGGTAGACGCATACGTACGCGACTACCACGCGCATGCGTCTACCATATCTCTCGCTCTCTAGGAGAAAGAGTAGGGACGCGGAACATGTGTTCTCGCAGGGAATTTCCTCGAGTTGGGCATGCCTGGCTTAATCCTTCTCGCCTCCATTTTCTTCTCCATTGTCTGTGCCTGTACCATCTCCACTTCTGTGCTTCGGCCTAGGCTCAATTTTGAAATTTCCTCCTTCATTTTCTCCAGCAAGGCTCCGAACTCTTCCCTTTCTTTCCTTCTCTCTTCTGCCGCCCTCGCTCTCTCCATCTTCATCTCAAACTTCATTTCCCTTTTGAAATCTCCTATTTCTTATCGAATCTCCTCTCTTGAGATGCCTCCACCAGACACTTCCTCAATGTTCCTGCCATTTCCGCTCATACTTGCTTTCTTTTTTTTATCCAACCGTACCACTACAATTCACTTCTCCAACTGACTCCAGCTGACTCTCCCAGCAACGTTTCTATTCCTCCATTTCACCTTCTTCACCACTTGAATCAAAAACTTCACTTGCGTCCCTTTCTACACTCTCGAACACCAAGCGTCTCTACCTTCTCGAGCTCCCGTTACGGTAAACTACCTAACCTAACTTCCAACACGTGCCACTTTTTCTCCTTCACTTTTTTCCTCTACTGCCTTTTCCTCCTTCATGCCTTCACTAAAAGTTTGGGGGCGACCGTGCTAACCACTAGACCACAGTGCTGGTTTGGGTCAACCTAATCTAAAAATTATTCGTGTGTCAGGGCAAAACGAAGGCTTAGCCCTTTGTTTTTGTGGAAGAATATTTTATTCAGGGGATCCAGTCTTGATATTGATACAAAAAAGCTTGCATCATCGCCGTCTATTCGTATTTTAACTCTTTCATAAATATTCGGCTGATCTTCTTTAGGAGCTATGAATGGAAATAAATGTTGGCCTAGGACTATTGCAATGACGTACTCGTGATCTGTTTCCCTACGTGTCAATACTTTGAAACGGTCTGCTGGTAAAGGGAAAGGTTGACATCGTTGTAGGCAATTTTCGTGATGACGAACAGTAAGAATTTTAATCGGAGCAGGATGAATAGCGTCTTCTTTATGTGGCCAAGCTAACTCTGTGAAAAGACAGAATAAGTAGGAAATACATTATTTCAGCTACGACTTTCTTGAACATTAAGAAAAAACAAGAATCCAACGATAAAATTTTGAGAACGTACTCTAAAATATCTCAATTAAAATTTAAGAAACCAAAATAAAAGAGAGAAAAGAAAAGACAACCTCCAAATTTCCTTTCTTCTTTTTTCTCTCATCTATTTTTGTTTTGTGTTCATTCGAGGCAATAAAAACAAATTTTTTTGCAAATCAAAATCCATGAGGAAACCAAATGCGTAACACACTATTATATACACAATATCCTCTCACTCAAAATAGAAAACCACATCCAAAATACTTTATGAATTGCAAATCTCATCAAAAACAGAAACATTTAAGGGAACTCACTGAGTTCAAGATAAATGTAAAAAGAGAAGCAAAAATGTAATTGATCATACTATTAAAACCATTATTCAAAAAAGAAGAAAGCATTAAAAAGAAGTATTAATAATAGAAATGGTGAAGATGGCAGAAGAGAGTTAGAAGATAGTGGGGGTGTATATTAACGGAGACATGCTGGAGAAAGCAGATGAGATAAGGGAAGTGTCAGAAGAAAACAAAGAAGGGATTAAGCTTATAATTGGAAATTTCAATGCATGAAAAGGTGATAGAGGAGGAAGGAAAGGTGGAGGAGAGCATGGAAAAAAATCCAAAGATAAGATACTGAATGGGGAGAAAAAGAAATTGCTGAAGAGCTATTTAACAGAGAGAGGAAGAGAGTAAATCATAATGGTGAGATGGTGGAAAACAAAAGAAAAAGAGGAAAAGAGAGAAGGGAATGAGTGTAGGAAGAGGACTTAAGAGTGGCAGAAATAAGCAAGGTGCTATGAATAATGAAAGATAGGAAGGCACCTGGCATATATAAGATTCAAAACAAAGTCTAGAAATATAGCTAAGAATAACGAAAGGAATAGGAATGGATAATGTGCAATAGAGTATGGAGAGAACAGGGGTGGCAAGAGTTATGAAAACAAGGAATAGTTCTACCGGTAGCGAAAAAGGCTAAGGGGAGGAGTTTAACCATTCTAGGAGTGTGACCTTAATGCCAACAAGGTATAAGTTGTATGTAACTGTTTTATTGGAAAGGATAAAAAATAAGTTCAGGAAAGAAGATAGAACCACCAAATCAGATCAGGTTTAGGAATGAAATGAAGGTGATGGAAAACGTATACAGGAGAAAAAGGGGGCATGATAGCAATGTTCATGGATTGAAAGGCGGCGTTTCACTCATTGAACCGAGACGAGATAGAAAATTGTATGATGAATAAGGGGATAAGAAAGGTTTCAATAAAGAGAGTATCGGATATTTATAGAGAGACAAAAACCATGTTAAAGGTGTTTCTGATAGTTTCTGATTGGTTAGAGGAGTAAGACAAGGTTGTCCTCTAAGCCCACTTGTATTTAATATATTAATCTCAGATTTAGAAAAATAAAGGAAGAGAAAAGGGTGGAAGACGAGAAGATTTATAGACATATATGGGAAATAGGAAAGAGAACGTTAAAAAAAGGTAAGGGAAATAGAATGTAATTGTTTGATACTGTATGGCCGGTATAGGCCAAGAAATAGAGCTATGGGGATAGTAGGAAGGAAAAGAGATTTAGAGGTTACGAGAAAGATATATAAGGTGGACGCTAGGGGTTGGCTGGAGTACATCTGCATGTATGGTGAGAAAAAAGTGTAAAGGGAGAAATTAAGCACCAGAACAGGAAAGAGGGCATGGATTTTTTTTAAAAAGCTAAGGGGGGGGGAAGGGAAGCGGAATTAAGGAAGAAGTATTCGAAGGAGGTAGAAGAAGGGAGAGGAAGAGGGATAGAATTAACGACATGGGAAGAAGAAAGAGGGGAGTTCATAAGGGGCAGAAGTATAGGAGAGAGGACTGGAGAAAACTATGAAGAAGTTGAGAAAATAGACGAGGAAAAAACAATTATTATCAAGATGGGGGATAATGACAAAATAAACATACAAAAAATAATCAGGCAAATAAAAATCTAATTTTTCAATTGCAAAATTTTTCAAATCCTCCATGATAATTTAAGTTGAAATCGGAGAAATAACAGAATCTAGGAAAATTCTAAATATTAGCTTATACAATTTTCCATTCAATTTAAAAGATTTTGAACAAAAGGATTAGATAAACTGAATGAAATGAAAAATTGCTTAATTAGAAAGTAAGTCTTTCATGTCTTTAATATATTTAGACTTTTTAATACAAACAGTAATATTACCCATATCAGCATTTACACAATTTATATCCAGGTTGTTTTAAAGAAAGTCTTCAGTTATAAATTCACTAACCATTTGAAAAAAGGATGTAAATCAACACTGGAAAGTTATTAGATTTATGTATGTGATTTATGTTTAATGTGAATACAGCAAGATAAAATGAATAAGGTGTGTAAAGAATTCTCATTTTTATATTCTGAGACAATAACTTTTAACATGTTAATTATGTTTGTGGAGGTGACGTAGCCCAATTAGAAGTTTTACAGCGATACATCCCTATTGTTTGAATAAATTTCAAAATGGCACAAAATAGGCTTCTTCAATTAAGCTTTTCTATTTATCACGTATTCCCTCTCTATAACCTTGATTAATTAATATAACAACCACAAATCAGATATTATATTATCATTAAGAAATTAGTTTTTTTTTCATGAGTTATTAAATATCTCGAATAATAAAATTAGTAATATTCTAGTAAGCTTTATTGGCTCACTTTTCTCTGATTGCGTTACTGCAATTGCAGTAGTCATTAGTGAAATTATAGTAATTTATAGATTTAGAGATAATTGCGCGTAGTTAGGAAGAATCATTTTAATTTCAACGATGACGAACAGGAAATAAATATATGGCAATTAAATGTGCATTCAAATTATGAATATAATTATATTTACCAACAGGATTAGGGAAAAGCACTAAGATGAAATACAGAATCCTAATTAACATTCTCATTTTCTTGAAATAAGGAAAATCGACTGATAAAGAATTGCGATAAGAGTGTAACTAATGAATGTTTTTCAGAATGTTCCAATATATATTATACTAATAGCTATCACATTAGTCATTATAATTTGTTTCCATTTCATCATTCTGATTCACCTACACTGGATACGTAAATATACTTGAGATTTACGACATTATTGTAAATGATTACGTTAAAAAATGTTGTACATACTAATGTTTAAAAATATGAGGAAATTAATTTTCAACACCAGGCCTTTATTTCCCGCAGTAAAAGGAATTACAGTCGCGAAAAGAACTTTGGTCGACTATAATTTTTGCTATATATACCATACTTTTTATTATCTAAAATAATATAAAAGAAAAGCAAGGACAATATTTTTGATAACCAGAGACATTAGTTGAAAAATGCTAGTTAACGAATTCTACTTTTCTTTTCAGTCCTTGAAAGTTTGTGTCGAAGCACAATCGAATATGGTTAGTTTTTAAAAAGTTTTCCAGTATACAGACGTCAAGGCTGGCAGCAAGAACAAAAACAACGACGACAGACAGACATACAGACAGATAACGTTTATTTTTAAAATAAAATCTAATTAAATATTAAAAAGTTCTGTTAAGGCCGATTTTTGATAACAAAATTTCGCTAATTTGTTATTTGAGTTCAAAAATCACAAAAAACTATAATTTTTTATCTTCGTAGTACCTACTTTGCTCTGTTTCTTTGTATTTTTTATAAAATACATAGAGCTAGTACATATAGTATCCAATGAAGACAATTTCCGCTATACAATGAATTGAATAATTTCTGTAACTATTATAAACAAATTGATTGATAAGATTAACGCAGTGAGAACAATTGTCATTATTATACATAATTGTTATAAACAAATTTATGTTGTTCGAATGTTTGAACCTACAAAATTTTTCTTTTTAATGGAGTCACTTATTTTCTTCCCTGAAGATGAATATAAACATAAAAAATATTGCCATTTAAAAACATTCAACATTTTGATAAACAATTTTTATAAGCATATGAGCTACAAATATAATATATAAAAACAGCACAATAAAACTAAAATAAATATTTCACTATAAGGAAACAGATAACGTTTACAATTCATTTGTCAGTAGTATCCTTTGCATTAGTAAATGTGGTAAACTTTAATAAAACTAATTTTTTCATATGGAATAATTGTTAAAAATTAATATTTTGGCCTGATTTAAACAAGTTTACATTAGTTTGTCCAATTTTTTATTGATAATAAGAATTTTTAATTATTTATTAATCTGTTCATTGACACTCAGAGAAAAAGTTGTCTTGAAACGAAAGCATCGTCCGCATGCCTGTTTTGTTTTGAACGACGTGAATATATTTTTTACACAAATATAATTATTTGGCTGCAAGATTAGGTGAAGTTAGTAGCACAAAGAAAATTTTTGTTGCAAAAAGATTCCTGTTGAGGCAAACAAAAATCCTCTTAACCTTACATTTAAGAGAAGATTCCATTTACATCAAAAAACATCCTTTTGCCACAGAACCTTTATCTGGGTGGAACTATTAGCCAAAAAGTGTTTTCAGAAAGTTATATGAAAAACCATGTGAAATTACTTCTAAGTATCAAAGTTGAATATTTGTTTATAAATTTTTATACAAGACCTGAGATCAACAATATTTCGGGAAAAAAGATTTTTTTGCGCAGAAAATGTCAAAGATGGGAATTGTTGTAAAAGACAACAAAAGATTATTTAGAGTTGACTGTTAGTACAAAATCAATTTTAGAATAATGCCAACAAAGTTAAGTGAATAAAAAAAATCCTATTAAGAAAAATCGAAAAAGTTCACATTTGCTTCAAACATTCTTTATACTTTTGTATAAAACCGACTGTAATAAAATGTATGTATCTCAGAAGGACATGTTTGACGCCTATATTCGTTGAGATAACAACTATATGACATAATCTAATGGAGCACTAAAACATTTCTTTGTTACACTTTTGACCAAATTCTTCATCCGTACAATTATCAGTTATTCCTCTACTTGGAAAAATGCGGGTCGTTTATACTATGGTCTTTACTGTGACAATCATCCTTAATTCTATTGGTGAATATAATATTCTAATAATATATCTATAATGATTTTTAAAATATTTTTAAGTTTTCCTCAAATATACATTTTTTCGACGTAATAATTTCACCCGAGAAATTATAAAAGCTTGGCTTCATACATTTTTCCTCAACTTGGAAATTATGCTGAAACAAATGTATATAATGCGGAAAAAATAAACTTTAAATTTATTTAGGGTCAAGTCGCTCTGACGTACTGCCATGGGTGGGGAGTTATGGTGATGTCACATCTCCCTTGTCAGACTAGATTTGGTTCCTAAAATCCTAAATAAAATCCGACTTTTCTATTTTTCGGGTTAAATATTGGTGCTTCTGCTTGAGGAGCAGCGGTATAAGAAACCAATGGTAAGACTTAGTTATGAACTTCAGTCGACGTCCGTCTGTGTGACTTAATTTCACAAAGCAAATTTTCTGTATCATCTGAGCTGAGTCTAGTCTGCCTAAGTTCATCTAGATTGATTTTTGTGATTTGATCATTTTCTCTTGGATCAAGTCGGTTTTACAATCGTTGCTTGTAATAAGACTAGGTGGTTCCATCACTTCGGATTGGTTTCCGTCATTATAGAATATGTTAAGAGAGATTTCTTTTCGATCCATAATACGTATTCATTAGTAGTGGATATGTAAGTTTTCTTATGTGATAAGAACGGTGAATGACTACAGAAGATCTGCCCTTTCTTTAGTAAGCTTCTGTCGCAGTTTTTGGTTTTAACTTACAAATAATTTGGCAATTTGCTTTCGCAAACTCCGTATTCAGCTAGGCTTTTACGTTCTCATAATTTTCGGTAGTCCATGAGAGAGTAAGTACCTTTGGTTGCAAAAGGGAATTCGTGATCGGGTATAAATTACATGGACAATTAGTTGATAAGTTGTAGTTTTAATGTGCTATATTTCTCGGTGCTCCAAAGATATAAATAAAATGGCCAACCAAATTTTCTATTATTGTTTTAGAGGTTGTCGTTTTGAGAATGGTCTACATTAAGTACTTCTTCAGTTAATCTTGAATGCTAGGGATTTACTTGTTTCCTCTGAAAGTTTTAAGTGAAGGGCCAAAGATGGCCATTAAAATTTTGTCATTGGGGTCTATCAGGTTGTTTGGAATAATTGCTTTGCCTGCCTTCTGATCCTTGTAGTTTTCTGCAGTTGACAGATGGGGCATCTTTTGAAGAATTTAATTACACTTGTTTCCATGTTCTTTCATTCACCTATTTACATTGTCTTCTCTATACTTTTATTTACACCGAAATACTGGTTGGCTATCGAGCCAGGATCTTCTGTTTTTCGTCATAAGTTAATTCACTGGTGATAGTGAAACAATAGTCGTATAGTTCTTGGTCGAATTCAAGCGTAGGGGTTCCTAGCAAGTCTTAAGGTTCATTGCTGACTACGGTTGGGCCTTTTATCGATGTTTTCATTTCCACTGAGGGTTCACGCATTTTTCTTTTGGATACTTTCCTTCTAGGGGCTAATTAAGGTAGGGGTATATTTGTTTTCGAATCTTCGTCTGGAGTATCGGTCACTTCTACGTTAAAGGATACCTTTTGCAAATCCTCAGATGACAGTTTAGCCGAGTCTACAGCTTCCTTTAGCGGGTCGGATATCTGTAATGCTCTCAATAGCCAGTCAGCAACTTTATTTTCTTTATCATTAATTTATTCTCTTCATTTGTAATAATACGCTGCTAAGCGTAGTGTCAATCTTAATAACCTTGAAGATCGGGTTTCAATATTGTTGAGACTTTTGAGTGCCTGGTGATCCATATAAATCTTGAAGGTTCTACCTAGGAGGTATTGCAGTAGGCGTTGGGCTACCCAAACGAATGCCAGGAGTTCTTTCTCTTAGATTGAGTAGTTTTGCTCGGCTTGTTTGAGCGTTCTATGTATGAAACAGCAAGGGTGACCGTCCTGGATAAGTACTGCTCTTGGTCCTACGTTGTAAACATCGGTGGTTAAAAGAAATCCTTTCTGATAATTGGGATGTCTTAGCACGGAGGCCGTACATAGGAATCCTTTCAACTGGTAGAAACCTTGTTGATGCTTGTATTATTGGTCTATTTAAAAAGACGGTTTTTCTTAGTGAGTTCTGTGAGTGGTTTGGCAATGTGTGAGAATTTTTCAATGAATTTCCTATAATAACCTGCAAGTCCCAAGAAGGATTGAACATCCTTCAGGCATTTAGGTTCCTTGAAGTCTTTGACAGCTGAGATTTTTACTAGGTTGGGTTTAACATCATCTGCTATCATAATGTGTCCGCAATATTCTATATCAGGTCTTAAATACTCACATTTATACGGCTGGAGTTTCAAGCCTATTTTTCGTAATGGGTCTAGTAGTAGCTTTAAATTCTCGTTATGCTTTTATATAGTTGATCCAAAGAATAGTATATAGCCTAAGCAAACAAAACAACGATTCCCCAACAGTCATCTTAAAATCATGGTCCACCATTCCTGGGAATGTGGCGGAAGATTTTCTCGGGTCGAAAGCCATCCGAGCGTGAAAATATCCCTTGCTGGTAGAGAAAGCCGTATACTGGATGAAGGTAAGATTTAATGATATTTGATGGAATCCGGAACTCAAATCAAATGCCGAAAAGAATTTTCTTTGTCTAATTGGTCCAAAATATGATCTATTACCAGAAGCGGGTAAGCATCTTGATTAGTGTCCTCGTCTATTTTTCTATAGCCTATCACAATTCTTAGTCTGTGGCATCTTTCGGGCACTACCCATATGGAAGAGTTGTTCTAATAGGTCAGCTGCGGGTTTTTTCACGAACTCTCTATGGAATTCAGCTGCTCTATAAGACTTATTATTTACAGTTTCCCCTGATTTAAAAACGATCCTGTATTCTGTAGGACTGATGCAAGGTATAGGTTCGTTATCCAGTGTATATACACATCTGCATATTGGGATATTATTTTCTCTAGACTGGGTCAGCCAGAGTCGGTTCCACTTGATGTGAAGCTTAGTTACGCAAATCGCTTCTTCGAGATTTTATTTATGCTGACAATTTCATCATATACAGGGGCTTCAATCAGTTGTGGTATTCTTGAGTAATTGAAGTGAGGTTTTTTCAGCATTCCCTTCCTGACCTGATATAGTCCTTCGGGGATATTTTCGGTTTCGATTATCCAGACCTCAGTTTTCTCGGCTAGACAAGTCTGAATACAATTAATGTGCATGGAATTTGCATCGGCATACATTCCGTCGTCATGTATTGGTAGTTTGTAATTTTTTAGGATTAAAAATTTAGGTGTGATCGCGTATCTATCATACTTACTGAAAGAGGTTAGGCTTACAATATGGAACAATTTTTTTTACTCATGTAAGTGGAATAGGTTGTAGTGTTAAAATTCAATTTTCTTGACTGTTCAACTGCTAAAAATCATATTTTCGACTGTTGAACATTTAACAAAAGTGAGTCAATTCTTTCAAAAATAGGTTGCCACTAGCAAATACTGTTTTGGAAAATTAATAGTCATCCAATAGATTCTTAGTAGAAAATTTATGATATTTTAAGAAAACTCCTAACTTCAATCGTGTCCTTGTGAAATCAAGAATGTTCTGTGAAAAATGTTAACATATCCTCAACTTGTTTCCTAAATTGTATACATTCTTTGAAATCTATAGCGATTTCCATTCAAAAGGCGAGCATTAACAAAAATTGTTCAGAAATCTTTAATATTTGAAATCCAATAATTCTTTGAATTAATGTTCTGATTTCCGGTACGAAACGTGAACTAAACCAAAAATTGTGAATTTAATGATTCTGAATACCTATAATGATGTTTGTTTTGTTTTCGCGAAAACCGCTAACGTAAAACATGTGTAATAGTTTTTATAATTTATTAAATAATTGGAAAGTTATAATTTAACCGAGCAAGAGTATGTATCAAAAAGCACAAATATTTCTCACTTCGCATAATCCTATTGAAAACTCCGACGTAGAAAATTACGCAGGAAATTACGTCGGAACTTACGTAGGACACAACGTCAGAAACGGCATAGCGTTCGACGTCATAAACCACGTCGGAAATTGGGTTAGTAAACGATGTAGTATACGACGTCGTTCCCGAGGTTGATTACGACGTAGTTTCTGGCGTATTTATAATTATTCTGATTCAGAGGGATTATTTGTAGATTTAATTTTCAAATTTAAGACATTGAACAGCCTAAAGTAATGAAAAGCCATTCAGTTTTTCAACAACAATGATGGCGAGATTGCACATGTTAATACATGTTCTCAAATCCAAGTTGTTGTGTAGCGTTGCTAACACTGTTGCAAAATTATGGATCACTGACTACATATATCAGCGGCTCCGACAGGAATTAAGCTTGCGCAGTTTACTGATGAGAACAGCTATTGTAGGTCGTAGAAACTGTAGAAAATTTCATTTCTATCTATTTTTTTCAATATTTAGTGCATGATTTTTTGTGGGAATTGTAAATATTTGTGTAAAACAAGCCAAAATCTATCTAAGGACCGAAAAATTCCGGACTAGAATTTTTTGGTTTTAATCTCATCAGGGTCCAACTAAAGGTTAGCTAAAATGTAAGATTGAGGCCTAACTGGACCTACATATTTTTTTCTAGTCACAAAGAAGGGAAAATCTTAAGAGTGCCTTAAAGGATCTTGATTAGAACTTATTAGTTGAGTTGTTCTAACTAGGATCTGACCACTGTCCTTTTTGAAATAGGTCAAGTCGATCTATTTCTACCTCTTGCAAATACAAAAATACTTTTAAAAGAACTGAAATCATCTCTTTCTTGTTGCAGAGTTAAGTTTACAGTTCGATCTTTTTCCTAATGACGAAATCATTCCTGCTGTTCCTCGCCGCGGACCTTCTAATTCTTCTGAAAGAAATAATTCACCTGAAAGGTCTCTTCCTCCTGGCGAGCCTTCTCTTCGTCACAGGTCCACGTCTCCTTCTGCAAGGCCACATTCTCCTACCAGGTACACTGTTCCTTCTATAAAGCTTCCTTCTGCTGATGGACGTGGATGTGGAATTGAGCAACTTACATTTATTCGGCTAGTTGCCCTTTTGAGTCCGTACCCGATATTCGAACTTCGAAGGTACACTTTTCCTGACGATGCACCAATTGCGATGAAAACAGGAAATAATGCCTATGACCATATGCCAACCCAGGAACAAATTGTATTATCATCATCCGATGGTTACGCCGTTGCATTTTTGGAGAGTTATAATGCACTTGCTGGAATATATAGATCTCATAATCACGGTAGAAGACGGGCAAAAATTAACATTGAAAGCGGCAGGGTTGCCCTATTGACCCGAGCAGAAATCAATCAAACTCCAGTAGGTATCCGTCGCACAATATTTTGGAATTTCAAAATAGAGCATATAAACTAAGCATATAAAATAAGGCACACCCGCCTACACCATTTTTTAAAATGAGGAAATGTAAATCTAATATACAATAATATTTTTGATCCAAATTTGGATTGAAACCTTACATGTAACTGGTAATAGCATTAAAAAGTAAATGTCTTATGATTTTCTAGGCTTCAATCTTTCGTCAGTGAACCCCGTTTCTGGACCTTGCGTTACATGTTCGGATATGTATTCGCTGCATGAAGCTTATTTTTGTGATTCTTTCATTAATTTTATGTTTACTTCAATCAAACTTCAGCAAAAATATATCTTTTACACTTCAATTTCTCAATGAAGCCCAATAATTTTCTGCGTAGGCCATAAACTTGCAAAAGCCGTAGATTCTTCAATTCTGAAAGAAAATTTTAGCTTTTCATAACATTTTTTATTGTTAATACCAGAACAACGTGTCATCAAACAATGGTCTAACATGTCACCCCTGTGACATTCAATTAATCCCAACTCATCTGCCTTTAGATCATATTCACAGGACTGTAAAATATATTTTTAACGCCACAATCAGAATAACAAATTTCAAAAAACTACCTCTACCACATTTACCTAACCCCATGTCAGCTGCCTTCATCAAGCAAAACAGCAAAAGAATTTCTTCAATAGAAAAATCAGAACAGTCTCCATTAAAGGATCCTAAACTTAATCCCTACTCACGGAATAATAATGAACAACCCCAAAAAACTATCCTTCTCACATTCAACAAAACCCATCTCAGCAGCCTTCAACTAAAATAGCCGAAAAAAGTCAGAAATAGAAAATAATTACACCAGCCACCTTCGCTAGACTCTAAGCTATCCCAAGAAACCCCACAATTGAAATCAACAACCCCAAAAATCCAACCCTGCCACATTCAACGATCAATAATCTCTGCGGCATTCATGTAAAATAGCCAAGAAATTTCTAAATTGTAAATATTCGCACCAGTCACTTCTAAAAGACTCTGAATTATATTCTCAACCCTACAATAATGATCAATATTCCTAACCTTTTACATTTTATGCAGCTTATCTCAGCTGCCTTAAACTAAAACACTAAGAAGAACTTCAAGTTGAAAATAGTCATACTAATCACCTTTAGAAGACAGGATAGCACATTTTCATTAAAAATAAACACATAACTAATCATTTAAAGACTGTATATTATATGCTCGACCCCAGGCTTGTGGATATTCACAATGAATCCCATTTCAACTGCCTAGAAATACAGGAGGCCAAAAGTGTACAAAATAAAAAAAATAAAAATAACACCAGTCACCTTTGAAAGACTCCAAACTATATCCTGAACTTCTACAATATTAATCAACCATAAAAAAATCACTTCTTTCACATTGAACAAACTTTATCTCAACTTCATTCGAGTAAAACAGCTGAAAAAATTCACAAAGTAATAATCACACCAGTCGCCTTCAGAAAACTCTAAACTATTTCACCAAATCCAGAACAACAATCAACAACCCCAAAAAACCACCCTTGTCGCATTTAACGAACACTATCTAAAATGCTTTAAATTAAAACATCCTAAGCGTGTATAAATGAAAAATAACGTTTCTCATGAAGCTCTTTCATGATGTGAAAATCGTTACACTTATTTTTCATTTTGTTTCGCACAAAACTTCTGTGACGTTGCAATTTTATTGCGAGTCACAAGCAATTGATTTCTAAAGATTCAATGATTTTTCAAAATTTGATTTAGTTGATTTTGAATTTTAAGACTCAATTACAGTTCCTGAATCCGCAAGCTGCATGGTTTTCCAAGACTTCACAGCGGGCACCGCGCCGTGCAAAAGATGTTGCTAAGACATCCACAAAAGTCCATGGACAAATGGATGTCTAATGGATGTCTTTTAGACGTCCAATAGACGTCCTAAAATATGATTTTTACAAAAAAAAACATCGAGTTTATCGCTTAACGGACACAGCTCAGTTGGCAATTCATAAAACCTCATTTCGATAAAATCAAAGTTAAAGTTTAGGTAAACAAAAATCACACTTCCAGCTGGAAGCTGAACAGTTTTTTCATGAAATCAAACAATAGTATCACAAACATTAAAAAATTGAACAGTGATATTAGTATAGCAAATTTTTTTTTCAAACGTTCTACTTTTTTATGATGGATTTCGGTTCGGAATCGTATTCCTGACATAATTTTGAACAATTTAAAAAAATTCGACTTTTTATACTAAAAAATCAAAAAAGTTATGAGCTTTAAAATTTGATAAATTGTTTGTCATTTTTCAAAAAATATAATGAACAAATGCCAATTCTTCAAAAACTTCAAAGTTTTTTATGAAGTTTTCAAAAATCTACATATTATTAAATTTTTTTTAATCTTCTCAAGTTTAAAATTATTTTTTAATCTTCAAACTTTTCTAAATGTCTCTTAAACTTACTCGAATTAATTCTAAAATTTTGTAATCTTGAAAAATGTGAAGATTTGAACAATTTTGCTTTAAAATCGTCTACATTCTATTTCAAATTATAAGGACATCATTTTAAATATTTGGAAAACTTTTTCAATTTTCTCAAAATGAATTTTTCAAAATAAAAAATAATAAAGAATTTTCCCAACAATCTTAAGATTTTTTTTGATTCTCTTGAAACAAATCAAAATTCAGTTTTCCTAAAGCATAACGTCTGGAATAATATAATTATTAAAATATGTTTTTTCTGGTTCGTAGTTTATATGCATATGTTAATTGAACTTTCTTTTCTACTTTTGCGTACCAAAGATAGTACTGGCAATATTTGTTGTCCCGGATTGCCAATATTCTTCTGACCATACCATGAATATTCGCGAGCTATTGTGTCTGTCATGACTTGTTTCATGACTTCTCTTTTTGCTTTCTCTACAGTTTTGCCTCCTCTCTTTCTTATTCTTCTTTTCTGAAGTAAATATATTTTTTAATTTTCACATTTATTTTGTGGAGTTAACTAATAATTGTTACAAATTTTTATTCTCACGAAAAACAAAAGATTTTCTATAAATAATAACTAATGTCAATAATATCAACTATCTTACAGCATATTGATTTTACAACAAATCTGTATTTATTTACAAAATTTTCTAAAGCAATATGACTAGTTTTAATCAAATTGTTGAATTCCTCAACCTCATATTTGGTCTTAAGCGGTTCCAAAGGCAACATTTCGCCGCTCTCACGAGACTGGGCGTTTGGTACTCCTTCGTTAATTAGTATCAGATCATTAAATTTGTCGTGGAGAATAGTCGTTATATCTCTAATTTTATATAAAACGTCTTTAATTTCGTAGATGGATTCAGGATAATTATCTAAAAACATAAAACATTTCAAGAATGGAGAATACTTAAAATCAACAAACTGACAAGTTTTTTCCTTGTTTTTCTTGTGAATCGAATTTGACAAAACATTGATCTAATTATAAATAACTTGAAATTTCTATTTACCATTTACGAAGTGCAAATATAATAACTCTCATTAACGGACTTGTATACTGTTCACCAGCTCGCCGGTATAAAGTTTCATTTTCGCTGAGCCCAGTTTCTGCAAAGATTACCAAAATTTCATTTAATATTTTTATAATGATTTAAAATAATATTAATTGATTACTATTATTAATTTGAATGAAACAAGTTAAACTGTTTATTGCGTGATTGTGTGAGGCGAACAATAAAGTTGGAATTCTATTTATTTATTAAAGAAAGTATAGCTACAACAGGGTGTCTACCCCACATGGAAAACCTGGAATTGCGAGGGAATATTTATATACCTGGAAGAAACTGGAAATGTCAGGGAATTTTATTTCAAAGCCAGGGAACTTTTTCGACAGCCTGCTTAATTTCTTTTTCAATTGCAATGTAAAATTGAATAAAAATAATTCTTTATTTGTAAAAGTAGCTCTATATTACTGTACTTAATTATTTTGTTGAAAATTCGTCTGTTTTTTTTTATTTTGAATTAATGTTTTTAACTGAAAATGTAACTATTCTATTTTTGATTGAACATTGATCGTTCTTGTGTTTTGTTTAAAATTAGATATTTTTGGCAGAAAAGAATTCTTCTTGGTTGAAAATTGATCTTTTTGCTTAAAAAATCACCAGTTTTTTTGCAAATATTTTTCTCTCTCTTGATTAAAAATGACTCTCAATACAAATTTAATTACTTGGTTGAAAGTTTTACTCAGTTGTTAAAAATGAATTTGTTGTTGTTAAAGATTCATGATTTCAATAGAAAATTAATTTCTTTGGTCGAAAAGTAAATTGAAAATTAATCATTTTATTAAAAAATTCATCTATTCCAGTTGAATATTCATCATTTTAGTTGAAAATGCATGTTTTTGGTTGCAAATAAAACTACTTGGTTCAAAGTTAAACTGTTTTCTTAAAAATTCATCGTTTTGGTTAAAAACTCATCTATTCCAGTTAAAGAGTCATCATTTTAGTTCAAAATTCATCACATTGGTTGCAAATTTGTGTTTTTGTTAATCGATTTCTTTTGTTGGTTAAGGGATCATAATTTTATTTGAAAATTAATTTCTTTGGTTGAAAAATGAGTGATTTCCTTGAAAATTCTTTTTTTTTGGGCTAAAACTTAATTTTTTTTAAACTGAAAATTTAACTATTCCAGTTGGATATTCCGTCATTTTAGTGAAAAATTCATCTCTTTTGTTGAAAATTATTTTTTTAAATAAAAATGTAACCATTCAACTTTTGGTTGCAAAAAATATCTGTTTTATCGAAAATTCGTCTTTTTTGGTAGAAATTAATCTTCTTGATTGAAAATTCATCTTTTTGCTAGAAAATTTAACTTTTTGGTTGAAAATTAAATTAGTATACTTAAAGATTCATCATTTTAGTTGAAAATTCATCTTTTTAGTTTAAAATTCAACTATTGCACTTGAAGATTCATTATTTTAGTTGAAATGAATTTCTTTGGTTAAACATTAATTTTTTTCATATAAAATTCAACTATTCAATTTTTGGTTGACAATTCATTTTCTTTATTGGAAAACTCTTTTTTTTTGTACAAATTAATCTTGTTGGTAAAAAATAAGATTTTTGTTTCAAAATTTAACTATTTCAGTTGAAGATTTATCATTTTAGTTGAAAATTCGTTTTTGTGATTCAAAATTAAACTATTCCAGCTGAAGATTCATCGCTTTAGTTGAAAATTCATCAGTTTGGTTGGAAATCAATTTTTTTCAACTGAAAATGTAACTGTTCCATTTTTGGTTGACAAATTGATCCTTTTAAGTTGAAAATTCATCAGTTTCGTTGAAAATTAATTTCATTAACTAAAAATTTAACTGTTCCATTTTTAGTTGAAAATTGATCTTTTCTAGTTCAAAATTCAACAATTTGGATGAAAA
>CAKNYM010045548.1:11956-30246 GCA_932195095.1 Andricus curvator | reverse complement strand
AATTCAATAGTTGAATCTTCAAAAAAAGGAAAAATTAACTTTCAACCCATCAGTTGAATTTTCAAAAAACAGTTTTAATTTATAAAAAATTGTTAAATTTCAAGCCAAAAAAAACGAAATTTCTTCAAAATAGTAGAATTTTCAACCTATAAAAATGAATTTTCAAACCAAAAAGACGAATTTTCAATAAAATTGTTGAGTTTTTAAACAAGAAAGATTTTTCATTCAAGAAGGAAAAAAATCAATCAATTTGGACTTTTAATCCAAAAAGAAGAATTTTCAACAAAAAAGTTAATTTTCAATTATATAGTTGAATCTTCAAAAAAAGCAAAAATTAACTTTCAACAATCAGTTGGATTTTCAACAAAACAGTTGAAATTTCCAAAAAATTGTTAAAATTCAAGCCAAAAAAACGAATTTTCTACAAAATAGTTGAATTTTCAACCTACAAAGATGAATCTTTCAAGAAAAAAAAAAAACATTTAAATTGGACATTTAAATCCGAAAAGAAAAATTTTCCACAAAAAAGTTAATTTTCAATTAAATAGCTGAATCTTCAAAAAAAGGAAAAATTAACTTTTAACCAATCAGTTGAATTTTGAAAAAAAAAACAGTTGAAATTTCCAAAAAATTGACTTTTTTACGACAATCAATTTTTTGATTTTCCAACTATTTTTTTCATTTTCACTATTCAAATGGTGGTGGCAGATAGCCATAGAAATTTATAGCCCAATATAGGAAAATTGAAATTTTTCTCCCAACCTGGGATTCAACATTTTCTAAAATTTATAAAAAAACTTAGAAATAAAAAAATAATTTCAGAGTTAAATAGTCATTTCTCTTCGGTTGATAAGGAATTTTTTAAACCGGAAATTTAACATTTCCAATTATTTTAATTGAAAATTCATCTTTTTTGGTTAAAAATTGAATTATTTGGTTGAAAATTAAATTATTTTGTTCGAAATTGAACGATTTTGAAAAAAAATCATTTCATACGGTCAAAAATTCAACTGTTTTGTTGAAAATTAATTTTTTGGTTGAATTAAACTGTTTATGATTTTAAATTAAATTATTGTATAACTTTTAATTAATATTTGTTTTACTTTGTTGTGAAAATCTACAAGGTATTACAGAAAACTAGAGAATTTAACATTTTTTAATTTGGGTGTTTGATGTTATAAAAACACTTTTAATTTTACGTAAATTATTGCAGAAAATTAGAAATTTCTACAAAAAAATAAAAGATTTCGCTCTTATTCAACACCAAATCCTATTCAAATATTGTTTCAATCTGAAATATTCCATTTTTAACCCCTTTAATTCGAAATTTTTTAATTAAGTAAGAATTTTTTTGAATTTTTAGCAATATTTTAATTTTCATTTAAAATGAGCAATTATAAATCAAATATTAAAAACTAAACAATTTTAAAAAAAAATTGAGTTAGTTTGAGAAGTATTTAACAGTTTTGAGAAGATCAAGACCGATTTTTTAATTTTTTAATATTTCGAAATAAAATTTTGAAGCTTTTTATTGATCTTTAATGGTTTTGAGAAAATAACAAAATTTTTTAAGTTTGATGGGAAAATTTAAAACGATTTTTTATTTTGAAAAATTAATTTCAGGAGAATATTTAAAAAGACTAAAAATTTTTTTTTAAATAATAATAAATAACAATTGAACAATTATTGATTTGGAAAATAATCGAGTGAATTTAAAATATATTTAGAAATTTTGAAAAGATTCCAAAATAATTTGAAACGTGAAAAGATTTCAAAACATTAAAAATACAATGTAGATTTTTGAAGATATCCAACACAAAATTTGTAAGGTGAATAAAAAATTTGTATCAAAATTCCTAGAAAAACTATAACAATAATTTTTTTTTGAAACATTAATTTAAAAAGAATATGAAATAAGATTTCCAAAAAAGAATCTGGATAATTTTAAGGTAATTTTTTTACTTTTGCAAGATTTTCCAAAAAAATTTGGGAAAGTTCGAGTTCCAAGATAATAAAATTATTATTAGATTCGTGGAAAATTTTAAAATTATATTTTTGAAACAAATTTATAAGCAAATATTTAAAAAGGTTTAAAAAAAATACATTTTTTATTCATTTTTAAATTCACAGTAATGAAAATGATAGCGTGGACTTTTTTTAAAAAATATTTTCTCAAATTCGTCTCAATAATAGAAAAAAGTTGCTCTTTTCTGTAATTTTGATTGTAATTTATTGTATTTATTTGTAAATTCTTGTGAAAATAGTTTTCTATACTTTTTGGTAACAATTTTTTCAACAGGGATTTTTTTTGTTTGGCAATGGATTTTTTTTAGTTGAAAATTTATATAATTTGTCTAAGTTCGTCTTTTTTTGTTAAAAAATTAATTTTCTTGGTTGAAAATTCGTATTTTTTTGCTGAAATTTCGTCTATTACATTTTTCATTGAGAATTCATCATAGTTGAAAAATTAACTATTTTTTAAAATGAAAATTTAACCATTCCATTGTTGGTTTAAAATTTATATTGTTTAGTTACTTTTTTGTGATGTAACGGTAACTATAACTAGTTCCTTTTAAAAAGTAATTTAAATAATAATAATAATAATTTAAATCACTGAGAATTATGTTTTTCTTGGACTTGAAAAAAATATTTTTTATTCTATTATTAAAATCTTATTTTCGGAAGCTCTACCGTTTACGAGTTCTGAGCCTTATGAATTAAAAATAGACGCACTCCCACTTTTCCTCTGGAAATTTTTTAAAACACAAATAAAATTTAATTTCTCAATAATTTTACTTTGAGTATAAAAATCTTGTTTTTATAATTAATTATCGTAAAACATTCCACAAAATATATTTTTAGTGTATCTGTGAATAGTACTTACAGCAAATAAGAAATTGAATATAAAAAGGAGATATTTGATGCATGACGATACACAAGTCATTATTTATTAATGTTTCCTCTCACACTCAACAAGAAAAAAACACTCGAACAATGAAAAAATCACTCGAATAATAAAAAAATCACTAGAATTAAAAAAAAAATTAGAATCGCGTGTAGAAAACGGTGCGAAATGTACTCGACCGTATCACGAATCACTTTGTGAAAGAACTAAAGAAGCGAATTGGAGGAGGCTTACGAATAAACTCGTTGCGGCTCAATGCCAAATGAGATGAAAGGTGGCTTATTCAAGAAAGTTGATTCCCACTTCTGCCGACATCAACATTCCTCTAACCCTATATTAAATTCCTTTTTTAGTAAAGGGGACGTCCATTAATTACGCAAGAATAATTGTTGAAAATTCACAACCCCCCCCCCCCCCCCTATTACGTCAGATTTTTTTTTTACTTAATAAATCAATTATCTCTGGTGGAAAAATGTTTACAAAAAAGTACAGCTAACTAAAACTATTTGCACAGGAATCTACAAATAAATACAATAAATTATAACCAAAATTAAAGGAAAGTACTATTTTTTCTATTATTTAGACAAATTTTGTACTTTTTTTTCTCTAAATTAATTTTTTCTTCCGAAAAAAGATCTCTATTCGCTCCCCTGGGATTCGAACCACAGAACTTCTGATTTCCGGTCAGGTGCTTTATTAAGCTACTTGAGAGATCGAGAGAAGAAACTTTATTTCAGAAAATATAAGCATTATTATGCTAGATGGTACAAATCAAATTTTTAAAGAAATCTGTATTATCATTGAAGAATAACAGAAATTTTGAAGCTCCATCTAGTCTGAAAAGACGTTAAAAATTTCTGTTATTCTCTAATGATAATACAGATTCCTTTAAAAATTTGATTTGTAACATCTAGCATAATAATGCGTATATTTTCTGAAATAAAGTTTTTTCTCTCGACCTCTCTAGTAGCTTAATTGGAAAAGCACCTGACCGGAAATCAGAAGTTCTGTGGTTCGAATCCCAATTCTTTTTTCATAAAACAAAATTAATTTAAAAAATTTGTAATTCATAGCTCCATCTAGTCTGAAAAGACGTTAAAAATTTCTGTTAAGATTTTACAGTTATCTATACGATTTTTATTTTTCTAAAGAAATGAACAAAAACCGAAAATATGAATTCTTAAGCAAAAATATGATTTTCATACCAAAAATGAAGAAATTTCACAGAAAGACATTTTTTTTTATCCAAAAAAGATCATTTTTCAATAAAATAGATGAAGTTTTAATCAAAGAGTTGAGTTTCCCGCCAAAAAACGTGAATTCCCAACAAAAAATTTAATAGTTCATATTTCAACCCGAAAAGATTTAAACTTTTAATCAAAAACATCCTTTTATTTAAAATTCAACCAACCAGTTGCATTTTCAACCAAAAAAGATTAAATTTCTACCAAAAAAGATGAATTTTCAAACCAAAATAAGATGATTTTTCAATCAGACAGTTGAATTTTAACAAAAAAAGTATATTTTCAACCAAAAATGAATGTTCGGTCAAATAACACCAAAATGTCAACCAAATATTTAAATTTTTTACCAAACCTGTTGAAATTGCAAGTCAAAAAGATAAATTTTCTACCAAAAATTTGAATTTTTAACCCAAAAATATTAATTTTCAGCAAAAAGATGATTTTTAATGAAATATTTGAATTTTTAAGCAAATAGTTGAATCTTCAAAAAGAAAGATAAACTTTCAATCAAGAAGATTAATTTTCTGCCAAAAAATAAGGATTTTCAAGAAAATAGTTACGTTTTTAATCAAGGAGATGAATTTTTTACTAAAATAATGATTATTCCGAAAAAAGACGTAACCACAGAGGTGAATTTTCAACTGAAATTATGAATATTCAATAACAAAAAATGAATTTTTAACCAAATAGTTGAATTCTTAATCAATAATATGAATTTTCTATCAAGAAGATTTATTTTCTACCAAAAAAGATGAATTTTCAGCTAAAAAAGATCAATTCTCAACTAAAAATGACATCTTTAAATTTTCGTTTCAAATAAACTAATTTTGAACTGAAACAATGAATCTTTAACCCAAAAAAATAAATTTTTAACAAATTAGACTTTCAACCAAGTAGTAGAATTTTCAAACAAAAAGATGAATTTTTAAAGAATAGTTGAATCCTCAACCAAGAAAAATTATTTTTTAAACAAAGAGTTGAATTTGTAATCAAATAAGATAAAATTTCTACCAAAAGAGATGAATTTTCAAATCAAAAAGAAGCATTTTTCACGATAGAGTTGAATTTTCAACGCAAAAATAAAACTTTTTCGACAAAAATATCAATATTCAGTTAAACAGTTGAATTCTGAGCCAAACAGTTAAATTTTCAACCACATAGTTGAAAGTTCAACCAAAATACTGAAATTTCAAGCCAAAAAGACGAATTTTCTACGAAAAAGTTGAATTTTCATCCCGACAATATAAATTTTCAATAAAAAAATTAATTCTCAATCGAGTAGTTAAAATTTTCAATAAAGTAGTTGAATCCTTAACCAAGACAGATTAATTTTCAACCAGTTTCATTTTTAACCAAAAAAGATTAAATTTTTACCAAAAGAGATGAAATTTAAGAAATGAACTGAACCCAATTGTTGAATTTTCAAACCAGAAAGCCGATATTTTTTACAAGAATTGAATTTTCAGAAAAATAAAGATTGTTTATTTATTTTCTTAAAAAACAAAATTTTAATTCATAACTCCATCTAGACTGAAAAGACGTTAAATATTTCTGTTATTCTCTAATGATAATACAGATTCCTTTAAGAATTGTATTTGTAAAATCTAGCATAATAATGCGTAAATTTTCTGAAATAAAGTTTCTTCTCTCGATCTCTCTAGTAGCTTAATGGGAAAAGCACCTGACCGGAAATCAGAAGTTCTGTGGTTCGAATCCCAGCGGAGCGAAAGAAGACCTTTTTTTCAGAATTTTTTTTTTTTTTTATTTAATTCATAGCTCCATCTAGTCTGAAAAGACGTTAAACATTTCTGTTATTCTCTAATGACAATACAGATTTCTTTAAAAATTTGATTTCTAACATCTAGCATAATAATGCCTATATTTTCTAAAATAAAGTTTCTTCTCTCGATCTCTCTAGTAGCTTAATGGGAGAATCACCTGACCGGAAATCAGAAGTTCTGTGGTTCGAATCCCAGCGGAGCGAAAAGAGAAGATCCTTTTTTTCAGAAAAAAAAATTAATTAAAAAAATTTGTAATTCATAGCTCCATCTAGTCTGAAAAGACGTTAAAAATTTATGTTATTCTCTGATAATAATACACATTTCTTTTAAAAAAATTGTATTCTTTTCTACACTATTGTATTTTATTGTAGTTTTAATTTTCTACAAGAATTTACAAATTCAAGAATCTACAAGAATGACAAATATTTAGAATATTGCGATGAGATAATTTTAAATTAGGATGATGTTTTACAAAAAATGCAATAGTTAAACTTTCAGTTGAAAAAATTAATTTTTAACAGAAAAAAAACAGATTTTCAACAAAATAGTTCAATTTTCAACCAAAGTGACGAATTTTCAAATTAAATTAGGAATCTTCAACTGGAATAGTTAAATTTTAAACCAAAAAGATGAATTTTTAACTAAAATGATGAATATTCAACTGGAAAACTTGAATTTTCACCCAAAAAGATGAATTTTTAAACAAGATTAATTTTCAAATAAAAAAATTAATTTTCTATCAAAAACTACCATTTTTCAACAAAATACAGGAATTTTTAACAAAATAGTTGAATTTTTAATTAAAGAAGACAAATTTTCAAACAAATAGTTCAATTTTGAACTAAAAAAATAATAACTTTCAACCGAAAAAGAAATAGTAACATTTTTAGTTAAAAAATTATTAAGAGTTTTCAATTAAAACAATGAATCTTCAACCGAAATAGTTGAATTTTCAAATAAAAAAATTAATTTTTACTAAGAAATAATTGTCAACCAAAACAAATATTTAAATTTCAAGTTAAAAAAATTAATGTTCAAACAAACAAATGAATTTTTAACTAAAATTATGGAATATTTAACTGAAATTATAGTTACATTTTCAGGTTAAAAAAAAAATTTCAAACAAAAAATATCCAAAGAAAAAACAAGTTTTCAATCAAACAGCTCACTTTTCAACTAAAGAAATGATTTTTTAATTAAAACGATGAATCTTCAACCAAAAAAATTAATGATTAAATGTTTAAGCAAGAAGATTAACTTTCAAAGAAAAAGATAATTTTCTACCAAAAAAAAAAAAGAATTGATTTTTTAACAAACTACGTGAATTTTCATCGAAATAGTTGAATTTTCAATTCAAAAAGACAACTTTTTATCCAAATTGTTCAATTGTTATTTATGCACTAAAATTCAATAATTCCACTTAAATATTAAAAATTTGTTAAATAGAACAATTAAAATTGGAACGTTCAAAGTTTTAATTTAACACTCTGAAATATTAACGATTCAAGGCTTTCTGTTTCAAATAATTCAGTTTAAAATTGTTTAGTTTTTAATATTTGATTTATAATTGCTCATTTTTAATTGAAAGTAATATATTGTTTTATTGAAAATTCATATTCTCGGGTTGAAAATTCAACTGTTTTGCAGAAAATTTAGCTTTTCGGGTAGAAAATTCAATTAATGTTTTTTAGATTGTAGAAACGAAAAAATATAAATTACAAATTAATAAAATAAAATCACATACTTTCTTCAAAGTCTAGTTTTTTGGGTAAAAAATTAATCTTCTGTGTTGAAAATTCATCTTTTTAGTTGAAAATTGAACGGTTTGCTTGAAAATTCAATTGTTTTGTAGAAAGCTAATTTTTCTGGTTAAAAATGCAACTGTTTGGTTGAAAATTATTCGATCGAAGCTGATGATTTTATATTTTTTATCGCAATCCGCAGCGGAGCCTGTTCCAATTTATGGTCAGTGTTACTTTAAGATTGTCAACTGAACTGTCCCGAATACTGATTTCAATTGCTGGTTACTTTTACCTTCAGCCACCTAGCGGTAACTTTCCCGTACTAATTTCTTTCCAAACATTTGGGCAAAAATCACGAAAGTTGTGAAAATTTTCCGAAAAATGGAAAAGACCAATTTACAATTTTTTAGTTTTGTAAAAAATTGAAAATGAGACTTTTAATTTCTGCCAAAAACAGATTTTAAAAACCAATGAAATTGTAACCTCAAAATTCCTGGACAATTTACTCTAAATTGGCTAACTTTTCTAGATCAAATCTTTTCTACTCGCGTTCAGAATCTCAATATTTCGGGAATAAATTTTAATTTCTATCGAAGCTGACGATTTTATATTTTGCGTTGCAATCCGCAGCGGAGTCTGTTCCAATTTGCGGTCAGTGTCACTTTAAGATTGTCAACTGACACATCTGTTTCCTCGAAACTTCATAACTTTTTCTAATCAAATTTGTGTCGTATTGAATCAGTAACACGTCATCTCAGGAGTGGTTTTTTGTCTTATCTTTAAGTGATGATTTCAATTTTACAGAATGTTTTCTCGCTGTCCTGAAAAATCAAGATTTTTGGTTACACAGATTTTTAATGATTCTTAAAGATTTCAAGATTTCGAAGCAACTATCTACTAAAAAAAAAAAAATTTCAGAGAGAATTTTCATTTTTCGCAATCCGCAGCCGAGCCCGATCGAATTTGTGGTAATGCCCACTGATTTTGAAAAATATCAATAATTTCGACTTTTTTCATCTTTTTTTTCTACTTTTCTCGAGAAGGTTTGGCTTACAGAAAAAATTTCCTTATTTTCTGAAATTTTTATATTATGCTACTTTTGGTCCAAAGTAACTAACAATTTTTGCTAAAACTCAGGACAAGATGAAAAAGATTTAAAAGGGACATATGCGCAGTTTTTGTTTTGAATAACTAAAAAATTAATCAACTTATCTCTGTCTGTAAAGTAGAAATTAATGATAATTTAATTGTGATGACACAAAGTTTCACAATTAGAGAAAGGTATTAATTATACTAAATTACCTTCTTGAATATTTAACACACGATAAATTCTCATTCATTCCTAATATTCTTGATAAGAAACTTCCTCTTCGTGACTAATGCATAAGAAAACACAATTATCATTGTAATTTCATAATTGTTATTTCGTAATTTGTTTATCAATTCTAAATATTTTTCTTTATGTTCAATCTTTAACACACAAAAGAGCAAAACAAATGCAAAATACATTAATTGTGCAACAAATTCTTAAATTTTGTTGAATTTTAAAATAAAAAGAGAATTTTTAAACAAGAAAATAATTTTCAAATAAAAGGATTAATTTTTTAACAAAAAATACCATTTTTCAACAACATACATAAATTTTCAAGGAAATAGTTGAACTTTTAATTGAAGACAAATTTTCAACCAAATGGTTGAGTTTTGAACTAAAAAAAAATAATTTTCAGCCGAAAATGAAATAGTAACATTTTTAGTTAAAAAATTAATTCTAAACCAAACATAAGAGTTTTCAACTAAAAAATGAATCTTCAACTGAAATAGTTGAATTAAAAAAAAAAAAATTAATTTTTACTAAAAAAGATAAAATGTCAACCAAAACTTAAATAATTAAATTTTCAGTTGAAAAAATTAATGTTTAACCAAACAGATGAATATTCAAATGATGAATATTTAACTGGAACACTTGAATTGTTCAACAAAAAATGTGAATTTTTAAACAAGAAGATTAATTTTCTACCAAAAAATACAATTTTTCAACAATATACATGAATTTCTAACGAAATAGTTGTATTTTGAACTAAAAAAATAATAATTTTCAACCAAAAAACATCCAAAGAAAAAAAAAGTTTTCAGTCAAACAGCTCACTTTACAACCAAAGAAATGAATTTTCAATTAAGACAATGAACCTTCAAAAAAAAAAACTTTCAACAAAAGAGTTTAACTTTCAAAAAAATAATTTTATTTGCAACCAGAAAGATGAATTTTCAACTAAAATGATAAATATTTAACGGAAATACTTGAATTTTTAACCGAAAAGAAGAATTTTTAAACAAGCAGATTAACTTTCAAAGAAAAAGATAATTTTCTACAAAAAAAGAATCGATTTTTTTTTTTAAATACGTGAATTTTCGATGAAATATTTCAATTTTCAATTAAAAAAGACAAATTTTCATCCAAATTAAATTTTCAGTTAATCTGAAAAATCTAAAATCTTCTAAAATCTAATCTGAAAAATTCTAAACATCCTTTAAAACAACAGAGCAAAATAAATGAATTTTGAAACAAATATTTAAATTTTGCACTCAAAAATATCAATTTTTAACAAAAAATGGAATAGTTAAACTTTTAGTTGAAAAAATTAATTTTCAAACAAAAAATAACAGATTTTCGAGAAAATAGTTCAATTTTCAACCAAAGTGATTAATTTTCAAATTAAATTATGAATCTTTAACTTGAATAGTTGAATTTTAAAGCGAAATTATGAGTTTTCCACTAAAACAATGAATTTTCAACAAAAAAAAAATTAATTTTTACAAAAAAGATAAATTTTTAACCAAAACTTGAATAATTAAATTTTAAGTTAAAAAAATTAATCTTCAACCAAGTAGATAAATTTTCAGCTTTGAATATGGAATATTCAATTCGAATAAGTTAAATTTTCAGTTAAAAAAAAAACTTTGCACAAAAAAAATTTCTTTCAACAAAAAAACTAACTTTCAAAAAAATACTTACATTTTCAAATAATAGTTACATTTTCAGTTTAAAAAACAAAATAATTTTCAACGAAAAAAGAAATAAATTTTCAACAAAATAGTTCAATTTTCGGAAGAACAAAAATAGAAAGATGAATTTTCAATTAAAATTATGAATACTTAACAAAAAAGGCGAATTTTGTACAAAGTACATACATTTTCAAACAATTAGTTTAATTTCTAAATGAAAAAATATCCATTTCCAACCAAATAGTTGAATGTTCATCCAAAAAAGATACATTTGCAACCAAAAATATAATGGTTAAATTTTCTGTTAAAAATCTAGTTCTTAAAAAAAAAATTCACCAAAATAGTTAAATTTTTAGTTAAAAAATTGATTTTCAGCAAAGTAGTTACATTTTCAAAAAGAGAAGAATTTTCAATTAAAATTATGAATCTTCAACCAAAAAAACTAATTTGTAACAAGAGTTTAACTTTCAACCAAGTAATTTTATTTCCAACCTAGAAGATTAATTTTCAACTAAAATGATAAATATTTAACTGGAAAACTTGAATTTGTAAGCGAAAAGAAGAATTATTAAACAAGGAGATTAACTTTAAAAGAAAAAGGTTCCTAGGAAAATTTAAAATGATTTTATATTTCGAAAAATTAATTTTAAGATTATTTAAAAAGATTTCAAAACATTAAAAAAGATTTCTAAAATTGTCAAAGAAGAATCTGAAAGATTTTAAGGCAATATTTTTAATTTTACAGAATTTAAAAAAAAATGCATGAAAAATTTGAATAATTTTCAAAGATTAGAAGTTTTCAGAGGGTCTAAAAAGATTAAAAACAGAATTTTCTTAAAATTCGTGTGAAAATTTTGAATGACTTTTTATTTTGAAAAATAAACTTTAAGAGAAAATTAAAAAGGGTTTTTAAACATTTCAAACGGTATCCTAAAATTTCGAAAAAGAGTGTAGAAGATTTTATAGCAAACTGTTACAATTTGGTAAGATTAAAAAAAAATCGAGTAAATTCAAGACATATTTAGAAGAATTGAAGAGATTCCAACCGAATTTTAAACTTTAAACGATTTTCAGAAATGTAGATTTTTAAGTTGAAAAATTAATTTTTAATTAAAAAAAACTAATTTTCAATCACAAAAATGAATGTTCAACCAAGAATATTAATTTTTGAAAAATACATGAATTTCGAAACAAATTTTAAATTTGTAAAGGAATTTTCACCCAAAAAGGTTAATTAGTCCAGAATATTAATCTTCTTGGTGTTTAATTCACCATTTTGGTTGAATATTCATTTATTTTGTTAAAAAATATAGAAATTTTCAACTTAATAGTTGAATTTTCAAGTGAAGAAATTAGACAAATTCAGTTTCACAGAAAAAAATGAATTTTCAACAAAATAGTTAAATTTTTAACTAAATAAACTTATTTTTAACTAAAATAATGAATCTTTAACCAACAAAATGAATCTTCAACCCAAAAGATGAATTTTCTACCAAAAAAAGATACATCTTCAACAAAATAAATGAATTTTCAACCAAGAACATTAAATGTCTATAAAAAAATATAAATTTTCGACGAAAAATATAATAGTTAAATTTTCAGTTGAAAAATTAATTTTTAATTTAAAAAAACTAATTTCCAATCACAAAAATGAATTTTCAACCAAGAATATTAATTTTTGAAAAATACATGAATTTCGAAACAAATTTTAAATTTGTAAAGGAATTTTCACCCAAAAAGGTTAATTAGTCCAGAATATTAATCTTCTTGGTGTCTAATTCAACCATTTTGGTTGAATATTCATTTATTTTGTTAAAAAATATATAAATTTTCTTCAAGTGAAGAAATTAGACAAATTCAGTTTCACAAAAAAAAACAATTTTTCAACAAAATAGTTAAATTTTTAGGCAAAAAAAATTATTATTTAACTAAAATAATGATTCTTCAACAACAACAAAATTAATTTTTAACCCAATAGTTGAATTTTCAATTGGAAGAAAGGATTTTGTACAAAAAAAAAACAACAATTTTTCAACAAAATAGATGAATTTTTGACCAAAAAAAAGGGAATAGTTCAATTTTCAGTGAAAAATCTAATTTTCAGACAAAAAATTAATTGTCAACCAAAAAGATTAATTTTCTACCAAAAATCATCAATTTTTAACAAAATAAATGAATTTTCCACAAAAAAGTGAATTAGTCACCAAGAAGATTAAGATATTCTACCAGAAAAGACGTTTCAAAAAAATACATAAATTTTTAACCACATAGCTGAATTTTCAATATAAATGTTAAATAAAACATGGATTAGTTACATTTTCAATTAAAAAAGTTAATTTACAACAAAAATTTCAAAAAAATAGTTGATTTTTGATTTAAGAAGTTATCAAATCAAGATATATTGGGACAAAAATCCTGGAACCAATGAAAAATTGACAGAATGATTTGAGCAAGAACTTATATAAATACTTTCTAAATTTCACATTTTTCTGTTTTTCTAAAATGTATGTATTCATATTGAAAAATGATAATTTTTAATAGAAGTAGCAAAGATAACCCGGTTGTGGTAAGCTTTGGTTTTCAAAATTATTATTTAAATGTAAATAGTGAAATAAAAATATGCAACAATGGTTATTTTTCTTTTATTGTAAAAATACAATTTTGACTGTTATTTAACAATAATCTGGAATTTTTCTCAGTTTAAACATGAACATAAATAATGGGACATTTTTCTTAATCTTGAAGGTTAAAAATAAAATTTTTATATAAAAATAAACAAAATATCAGAAGTAAATTCCCGGGGTTTTAATTAAATTCCCGGTTTTTCCCGGTCAATAAAATTCCCGGTCAAGTCGCCACCCTGTTTATAGAAACTTTGCTTATATTTTATGCAAATGTGCGATTTTCATTGCATAGAACAAGAAATGAGGTCGTACAAATGTGGACCATGCCTATGAACTTTCTTCGTGTAAGCTCGCAACCCAGGCCGCAATTACTCATTATAACGACACACGCAAATAAATTTTTCCCGTTGGGAAATTCCCAGAGCGTCAATGTTTATCGCAATTCCCCAGTCTTCAAAATTAGATTTTTCAAGTTATTAATTTTAAACTGATTGAATTTTTAAAATCGAGTTGTACTAGAAAGCATATAATTTTCAACAAATTTAGAATAAATAAACTGTAAACTTTAAAGTTTCATAATATTGTATATTAAAAAGTAAAAAAAAATTGGAAATCGGTTAAATTCCAAAAAATTTCCCTATTGTTTCCAAAATTATGCCAAATTTTTTTATGTACAGTGCTAAAGAATAATAATAAAAAATTATAAATTGAAAAAAAAATTTGCTCAATTTAGAATTTTTTGAAACTGTATAGAATTCCTGAAAGTAAAAACAAGAATCCAGCGACCAAATTTGGACAACCACCATAAAATGCTCCCATTGTAATTAAAAAAAAACTTTCTTAAAAAAAAATTTTCTTTTTTTTGGACAAAAATAAAAAAGAGTAAAGAAAAATGAATTGGATTTGGTTGGTTGCCTTCTCATTTTTCTTCCCTCTTTTTTTTTTTTCGACAGAAAAGAAATTTTTTTTTTTTTTTTTTTTTAAGAAAGAGTTTTTTTTTTTAATTACAATTTTATGGTGGTTGTCCAGATTTGGTCGTTGGATTCTTGTTTTGAATTTCAGGAAATCTATACATTAACTGGAGTATTGGACGTTGAATAGGATTTTGAATTTGATTTTAATCTAATTTAAAATTCTTAAAAAATTTTTTTTTTTGAAAATGGTTAAAAAACATGCTTTTTTTAGATTGGGTCCTATGCACTCATTTAAAAAAAAGATGAATATGTCGAACCTGAAATTTCTTCAGCTTGAATCAAAGAAACATGCGATTATTTTTTTTCAAACAAAAAGAAAATTACGTTTTTAAGCCATTTTGACGACTTGTTAAAATTTAAAAAAAAAATTTTGTTTGAAAAAATAAAATAACAGCATTTTTCTTTGATTCGACCTGAAGAAATTTAAGTTCAACATATTCAACTTTTTTAAAAGTGTGTGCATAGGACTCAATCCAAATTTGAATAGGGAAATTTTTTTGAATTTTCAAAAATTTGAATTTTTAAATCAAAAAAGAAAACAGAAGGTTGTGAATGGGGAATTCTAAAAGTGTTTAATTTTTGAGACCTTGAAACTAACGTTTTTTTTTAAATTAAAAACCTGAAATTCTAAAATAGTTGAAATCATAATTTTTTAAAGTTTACAATTTCAAATTTTGTAGTTTCAAATTTAAATGTTATAAATTGTTCAGTTTTAATTTTAAATGTACAAAATTTACTTCATAGTAGCACAATTTTCAGTTTAAAGGATTTTAAATAAAACTATTTAGAATAAAATGCCTCCAGAATAAATTTAAAACAATGAAAAACGAAGAAAATAATTTCTCAAATTCAAGCCTTAAAAATTCGAAGATTTTAGAACAAGGAATTGAAAATTAAATTTTTTGTATTTGAAAACGTTCAAAAATATTACACATTTCAAACTAATGTTTAAAAAAAAATTAGTTTTAGTTTTACTTTTATTTAGCATTTTTTTTTTATTTTGTTACCTCTCTTATTTTTATTTTATATTTATCTCATTTATATTTATTTTAAAAAAGCTGGAAAAGGGGTTAATTTTATGAAAAATTTAGTTACAGTATTCAGTCCGCATTTATTTTCTTAATTTTACTTTACTATTTTTTTCTCTTTAAAAAAAAAATTCATTTTCTTTCATATTTTTTCAGATGAATAATCTTAAAAGCATTTATTTATAAAAAGCTGACAAAGGGTTTAATCTTACGGGAAATTCCTTCAAAGTAGTCCGCTCATATTTACTTTTCTAATTTTATTTTATTATATTTTTTTACTCCTTGGCAAAGATTTTGTATTTCAGATTCTTTAACTTCTAAACTTCTTAAATGATTCAATTTAAAAAAAAAAAAAAAATTTAGTTTAGTTTTTTTAATACGAATTACAAATTTTTTAAACTTATTTTTGAAGATTTCTTCTTTTATTCTCTTTTTAAAACAAAATTTATTTTTATTTCATACATTTTCAGATTAATCTTGAAAATATTTATTTTTAAAAAATCTGAAAAAGGGAAACAATTTCAAATTAAAAAGGTGAAAATTGGGTTGTCAAAAATAAAAATAGATAACAAATAAACTATCTGAAAATTCTTAAATTTAAACAATTTAAATTTACTCAAAATAATTGAAACTTTAAAAGGTTGAGTACCAAAAAATTTAAATATTACAATTCTTGATAATTGAAAATTTGTTCAGTTTTAAATTATGTTCGGATTCGTTTAATTTTCAACGTTCCGTAGCAAAAATTTTAATTTTTAATTTTAACAATTTAAAATTAATTTATTTTCAACTTTTTTCAGAATAACAGTTTAAAATTCTAGAATATCCGAAGCTTTGACTTCGAAAAACAATTTCAACTCCTTTTTAATGAATTAGTCCAATCTTAAAAAAATTTAATCTGAAATTTTTTGATTTTGAGAGCTACTGATTAAATTTTTTTTTTAATTCTACATAGTCTAAAATTGTTTGATTTGGAAAGATTTCAATTCAGAATCGTTCAATACATTTTTTTGTAAATTTCAAGCACTTTTAATTTGAAATTATTAATTATTGTTTCAAAAAATTGAAAAACTCTTACAATTTACAAATTTGTTTAATAATCGATTTTTAAATTGTTTACATTGTTAATGTTAGAAAATAAAAATCCAAGGAAGTGGCGTGCGTGCATTTACCGCTAGTTAATAACAAATTAAATAAATAATATTTAAATAATAAAAATATGAATACAATCAAAATAATTCGATTGCCTTCCTCTGAAGTCAATTGGCGTTTCCTAATCCTTCCACACAATAATGATAATTTTTTTCCTTGAATTTTTATTTATAGTGAGAAGTGGGTAGATCATGATGCAAGAGATATTTTTTTGTAGAGCCAAACTCGAAACCAAAGTCGCATTTTAAACTTCAATTTCTGATTGAAAATATTGATTTTAAAACGTTTTTATTTTTATTCATTTTTTAACTTTTATTCATATTTTAGTAAATTTATTTATGGTATTAAAATTATTAAATTTTAAAACAATTAGTTGCCTTTATCAAGAATAAAAAAGAATCCATTTCTAATTTAACTACCTTCATTAGGGTGCGTCTAAAAAAAATTGGAAATCAAAAACAGCCTGGCACTGAAAAGTTTCATTTTGGAATATTAAATTTTCAGTTAAAATAAATTAATTAAAAAAAAAAAAAATAGTTAAATTTTCAAAGTGATCAATTTTCAAGCAAACATTGAATAGTTAAAGTATCATTTAAAAAAAAATGTTTCATCAAAAAGATTAATTGTAATCCAAACTGATGGAATCTTCAACAGGAATATTTAAATTTTCAGTTAAGAAAATTAATTGTCAACAAAAACAAAACGATTTTTCAACAAAATAATTCAACTTTCGACTGGAATAGTAAAATTTTCAGTAAAACAAATAGTTTTAAGGAGATGAATTCATAATTAAAATGACCAATCTTCAACAACAAAAAATTAATTTTTAATAAAAGAGATTAACTTGCAACCAATTACTTGAATTTTCGTTAAAAAAAATTAATCAACGAAAAATTTACTAGTTGATATTTATACCAAGAAAGGTTTTAATTTCGAATCAAAAACAGTTTAATTCAACCAAAAAAGACGAATTTTCTACTAAGAAAGAATCTTCAGTAAAGAGATAAAAAAATGTCAACCAAATTTTTGAATTTTCAAACCAAAAAGATACATCTTCTACAAAGAAGATGAATTTTCAATAAAAAATATGAATTTTCAACCAAAATGGGTTAATTTTCAAGAAAATACATGAATTTTCGAACTAATAATTGAATTTTCAACTAAAAACGATCGATTTTTAACCAAAAATTGAAAAGTTAAATTTTGAGTTAATGAAATTAATTTTCAACAAAAAAAACAACGAATTTTCAAATAAATAGTTAAGCCTAGCTTTAAAAAAATCCTGACTCTAAAAAAATTTCCCGGAAATTTCCAAGTTTTTCCAGGTATATAAAAATTTATATTATTTACATTTTCAGTTTTTGTAGGAGGAAATCTCATTTTTATAAACAACAAAAAATATTGTGCCTGAATTAATTTCTGAAGTCTTTTAAACTTTTTTGAGGTACATAAAAATGAAATTTTGGGCTGGAAAAACTGAATTTAAATTATCATTTAAAGTTGTTTAAACTATTTTTGTACCATTGTTTTTGATTGGTTTTTTAGTTGCAATATTTTCTTTTTTGCATTAAAATTGAAACGGAATTTTAAACAGTTGAAAATTGAAGATGAATGAAAATTTAACTGTTGAAAATTGAATTTTAACAATTAAAAATTGAAGAAAGTTGAAAATGGAAGATAATGGAATTGTGAAGTCGGAAATTCAACATAACTGAAAATTGAATTTTTGACAAATAAAAATTGAAGAAAGTAGAAAATAGAAGAAAATGGAATGTTGAACAGTTGAAAACTGAAGATAACTGAAAATTGAATTTTAAACAATTAAATATCGAAGAAA